>CATKHJ010081088.1:0-12146 GCA_949750685.1 Vernicia montana | reverse complement strand
AACCCCTAAACCACATCAAAATGGGCTTTAAGGTAATTGAAGATTACTAACCCCTAAACCTTGCAAATGGACTTTAGTGTTATTGATTTCTCCAACCCCTAAATCCATCACATGGACTTTAGTGTTGTTGAAATCTCTAACCCCTAAATCCATTCTTAGGCTTTAGTGTTAGGCAAATCTTCATAACCCCTAAACTAGCTTCACCATATCACATATGGGCTTTAGCTATTTAGTGTTATTTATTAAGCTCATTATTAATGGAGTTTTATTGCTAGTCAATAAATCATCGTCTAGGTCATAATTGTACATATAGTCCTTTGACTTAAGGGACTCTGTATCTCATTTATTGGTAGTTGGGATTTATTACTACTTACATACTAATGCTATTCATGTAAAGGTATATGGCATGTGATGGTTCTGACTAGTTATGTATGGAGGTAAGTGATCGCTAAGAGAGAATTCATTAACTTGAATAAAAAAGGAAGAAATCCTATGCTATATGATTATTCTTGATAATCAAATCCTTGGCCGAGGTAATTAAGATTCACTAGAAAGAGTTTCTAGTAGGAATCAATTTATTAAGAATTAGAATCGAGATATAGACATATGATCAATGCATATTAGAGTTTGACAAATCCATGACTCTAGCTAAGATTGGGATTTCGTAATGAAGGGATTTTAGTGTGCGTTAATTATAATCGATGGTCCATGAAATGAATAAGTAATCAAACACATTCATACTCATTCTAATTAGGTAGTCATGATATGTTTTGCTAGATGTCACTCATGACTTATGGGACTAAGGGTGAAATAGGGATTTCACATTAGTAGAGAAAAATATTTTCCCATTCCCATTGCCAATTAGACATGAACCTAGAAAGTCACACACCCAAAAGTAATTATCTTTCAAGTGTAAAAGGTTTACCATAATAATTAATTAAAGTGTTTAATTAATTGATTAGTGGTAAAAGGATTGAACTTGTAATTAAATTTACAAGGATCCTAACATGTCCTGAAGTTTAAATCCGCAAAGATTTCTTTATCGATTAAATCCTAATTTTTATATGATATAAATTGAGATGGATTAAATTGATTAAGGCTATGGATTATTAAATGAATGGAATTAATTTTGAACTTAATCAATAATACTAAATAGCTAAAGCCCATATGTGATATGGAGATAACTTATTTAGGGGTTAAGAGATTTAACTAACACTAAAACCCATATAATGGATTTAGGGGTTAGAGATTCTCAACAACACTAAGGCTCATATGATGAGTTTAGGGGTTGGAGAAAATCAATAACACTAAAGGCTATGTATTGGGTTTAGGGGTTAGGAATCATGAAATGACCATAAAGCCAATTTGATGAGTTTTAGGGGTTAGAGAAAATCCATAACCCTAAAGCCTATGAGATAAGTTTAGGGGTTAGAGATTTTCCTCTATGCTCAAAATAGTAAATTCCATCCTAAGGCTCAAATGAAATAGTCATTAAACCTAAAGGGTAATATGGACATTTTCATATTGGCCTTGAAAGTCAACTAAAGCAACTTAATTTCAATTTGTCTTCTTTAATAGCTAACAATTGTTGGATAGCTATAAAAGAAAGATGATGATTGTCTTGCTAGGGTTAATCTCAACTATTCACCATCTTGTTCAAGAAAGCTAGCTTAGAGATTAAGACTTGAGAGAGAAAAGAAAAGAAGAAGTGTTCTTCATTTTTCTTTATCTTCATTTCTAATCCTTTGTTCTTTATGAAAGAATAAAAGTTTCTTGAAAAGAAAAGTTCTATCCATAGCAAACTAATAGAAATCTAAACACCAAAGGTTTTCCAAAGGGAGATCTTGATTTCATTTGGACAACTAAAGAGAGGAAATCAAGAGCAACCAAGGAAACCAAAGGTAGCTTGAAGATAAAGCTTGGTGTGGAAATTCTAGAGGCTTCACAATTGGAGAGCTCAAAAAAAAGTAAAGAATCAAAGTACTTGGCTTCAAGAGGTAATATGATTACCATTTGTTCTTTCTTTTCTTATATATGTATTTTACACATTAATTAAAGTTGATTGTTTGAGTGTTTATTGGACCCAAAAGATGGGTGTTGTGAAAATTTAAAATGTTTGAAATTTCACCCACTACGTTGCTTCCGCTGCGTTTGCGTCCAATATTCCTTCAGTTGTATACACATAAGTGTTTAAAATTGTAAGGTTTTTGAGATTTCAAATTTTCCATATATGAACACAATTTTTTTTTTTTGAATTTTATAAACTTTAGAATGTAGATAGTTTCTATACAGTATATCCTTAACATATATATATATATATATATATATATATATATATATATATATATATATATATAAGCATTGAAATTCATTTATCATATGTATATAGATTTTCAAAATCAATAATTAATATATAATAAGTGTATTAAAATTTTAAAATAAAAACATATATATGTGTACGTCTAATATTTTAATGAACATAAATATATGCATATCTTGAAATTCTATACATTGTAAACAACATGATTTTATTAAAATTATATACTCATATACAATCGAGTTTAAAGGTTAGTAATCCACATATACATATTAAAAGAATAATAAAGTTTATGGAATACATATAATTAGCTTTAATATTGACTAAACACATTAAATAATAAATTGAATACAGTTAATATTCTGTATCTATTAAAAACATATAACTTAAGTGTTTAAAAGATTAAAACTTAATTATAACGATTTCTACACTTTTATATTATAAGAAATATTAGATCTATAAAAAGAATAATATATATTTAAATTTTATATCAATTAAAACTTATTATCAAATATATCATTTATAGTTAGAACATTGAATTCTTTTATCAATATATGTAATTTACGCGTTTAAAGAATTTGTTTAAAATTAATAGTTCATGTTCATATACTTATATGAAAGAGATATTAAACTTGAAGAAATCCTATATATTATTATATGTCATTATTAAGAAAACATATTACTAAATAAATCATATAAAATTGAAACTTTATATTTACCAAAACATTACATTTGAATATTTAGATTAAATATCATATACAAATATATCTATAAATCTTAGAATTTATGGAAAATATATATTCCATTTAATTTTTGACTTTAATGAAACATGTGTAAATAGATTTGAGGATTAATTGGCTATTTCACTTTTGAGGTCTTGTTGTCATGTAAGGTAATGGCTTCATGGATTCCATAATCAATTGGTTGGGTGGCCATAAATAAACCTTCAAGGTTTTTGAGTTATCATGTACTTAGAGTTAACAAAGATCACTTTATAAATTGGGGTAAAGGCTTTTTTGAGCATACGCGAAGTAGAGGCTCTTGGTATGAGCATGCACCCATATAGTTGGAGTAGAGGCTTTTGTAGTATACCTGAAGTTGAGGTCCATTTGTGAACATGCTCCCATATTATATAATTGCAGTAAAGGCACTTTTGGCATACCCGAGG
Source organism: Vernicia montana (assembly GCA_949750685.1). Classification (NCBI taxonomy): domain Eukaryota; kingdom Viridiplantae; phylum Streptophyta; class Magnoliopsida; order Malpighiales; family Euphorbiaceae; genus Vernicia; species Vernicia montana. The sequence continues at coordinate 8,661 of CATKHJ010081088.1, read as the reverse complement.
CAGAGAATCTTTTAAGAACGTGCCCCCATATCATATTGCATATATTAGACTCTTGTGTGTACACAATTTGATGTATTATCCACATTAGACGGGGATCTCTGTTTCAAGTTTTAGGTTCTCATTGTTCAAATAATTTATATGAGATTCAGGGTTTACATATATTTATAAAAGAATTATCACATTTTGATGAACAAGGTTACTCAATGTAGCACATGAAACATATATATGGTTCTTATGGTGTTCATGATTAAACAGTTTAACAATAGTCATGTCACTGTAAGGTATGTAACTAGTTCTTATAAAGGAGAATGATAATTTTCAATTTATTCTTACATATAATTTTTCATATATTTTGGTTCTTTGATTTAGCTATGTAAACTCTATATAAATTTTAACTTAGGTATATATATTTTTATATATATAAACTTGGAACTTATATACATAAACTGTAGAAGTTTTGAACAAATTCTCCTTTTTCTATTTACGATTATAAGATGAGAATATTTAAATCTTTTATAGCCTACTTCAGTATGTATGATTATTGTTTGTTTGAACAATTAACTTTAAACTCGAAACTTAATGTAATTAATGATATATTTATATATAGCTTGGAACTTGTACATATGCTTTATGAAATTTCTAAGAATTTCCATTAATTTTGCATTAAGAGTCACATAATTTATATATATATATATATATATATATATATTCCAATGGGTCTTTAACATTTATGATAAACTTTGAAAACATATATATATTCTTATAGTTGTAAAACTTATAAAATTTTAAAAAAGCAATAAAAGATAATTTATAATATATATCGATATTTAACTATTGGTAACTTATGAATCATTAAGGAAATTTATATTCCAATACACATATTATAATAAATTTTGAAAATGAATATAAACTTGATTAATTTTAAGAATTTCAAATTTAATTGTAATATTATATTCTTCACTCACCTGAACTGTAGATTACGATCTTGTCGAATTCACACTTTATCAGTCATCCTCTAAATCTCCTTCCAATATTCTCCTAAGAACATAATATTATTTATCAGATATAATTATACAATTTATTTATTATATATTTCTAAAATTATCTACCGAAAATTCGGCAGCACCTTTGCTAAAACTAGGCTTAACCCCTTAATAAAATACATTTAACTTATCAAAAAATAATAATCAAATAGTCCAACTCGGATCTCCAATACATTAATCTCATCTGCTATTTCATTCATTCTTTACTAAGTTAACATCTAAAATAATTTAATAAAAACCTTAATTCATCAATTTAATCTTTCAAATAATCTCCAATAATTATCAATTCTCATTCGATTAATAATCCAACTTAATCAATAATTATATCAATACCTTAATTTCCTCCAATTATTCACCAATAACTTTTAATAATCATCTCAATTTAATTACTCAATTATGCTAATTAAGTCATTATGAATTATATACCTAAATTCTCACAAAGAAATTCATAATAAGTCATTATGAATTATATACCTAAATTCTCTCAAAGAAATTCATAATTCGTTATTTAAATATAATTAAAAGTCAAGATTTATACTAAGTGACTTAGTTCAACGAGTCGGAATTGCTGTATGAGAATGTTCGTTTCAGTGGTCACCGGAATTCGGTAACAGCGGAAAAATTGCGATCTAAGGACACCAACAGACTGCTTGATACTTGAGGAGTCCAAATATATGAGTTACTCTCTCTCATTTGCCGGATAACTTCCATAAATGGCGTCGGTAGCTGCGGGAGTCTCCGGATTTTGATAAAAAATAAAAGTTGTCAAAAATTAATAAATGAGACACTAAATTGAAGCACATGAAAAGAGAATTCCAAATATATCAAAATCGCCGTGAACGGAGGTTGAAAAGTTGCCGAAATCGATCTTGAAGTTTCGTGCCGGCAACCGTTTGGGCGGTGGGTCCGTTGTGCTTCGGTGGCCATTGGAGGCTCACTTTTGGCGGACGACCGAGCGGCGGCTGTGTCACAGCCCAACTCCACAACTGTGACAGTCCTAGGGTATGGGCAGACATAAGACCACCAAAAACCCGTAGAACCCTCTCATCACATATAAATCTCATGGCAACATAGCTACTAACACATACACTTCCCAATATCAGAACCTAAACTCATACACATGCTCATAATCTCGTACATCTCATAATTCTCATAGAATAATATATATATATATAGATTCATTCATATAATTGCCATTAAGGCCGAAAGAATATCCTTCTTTTACACACATGAAGCACTAAAGTTTCTCAATTACATATAAAATAAATGGAGAATTTACATTGATCAAATTGGTACTTTAGGAAGGAAAAATGCCTGAAGAACCGAGCTAATAAACTTCTAATCTCCTGAAAAATGGAATCACTAATGAGATAAAGTAGTGAGTAAAGAATATACTACCATACTTGTGAGGCTAGGTAGTTCAAGGCTAGCTCACAAGAATGGTAGGAATCATAACTTGTCAGTTGACTTACAATATAGCAAATGAAGTTCATATAACTTGTAAGAATCAGTAACTCATAATATATAAGAATAAACATGTTTATAGCTCTTGAAAGAAATCATAATTCATAAATAGATGGATATAGAAATCAACTCGTAACATATTAGGAATAGAGGCACTTTATTAGCATATTCCCCTCGTAATAAAAAATAGAGACCGGTTGGGCATACTCTTCCTTGTAATAAGAGTAGAGGTATAATTAACATACTCTTCCTCATAATACATGAAATGGATCATATTTCATGTTTAGGACAATTTACCCTTCCTAAATAGGAGTAGGATTTTATACCTAATCCATTGGGTTACAATGTGCACAATATTTGATGATTAACCCACATCAGTCGGGGATTTCTATACCATTAAAGATTATCAACATATAGATAGAATAATTAAGGTTCTCATAAACAAATAGCTTATATGGTTCAAATGGTTTTCATACCCATAGACATATAACAATAAATGGTTCTCATAAAAGATAATAATTAGCAAATGGCTAATTAAGAACTTATAAAGTTTAAAGAAACATTACGGTTCAACAAACAATTCTCATACTTTTCTCATGGTAGCTTATACAAGAATTCAGGCATTATGCCTTAGGAATTCAAATAGAAGAATAGAAGTATATTTTCTACTCACATTAGCCAAAAAGAATCTCATTTACTCTTAAAAACTCCACAATCACATCAATTCTTCACGGTCCTCATGATTATCATCAAACCTTCTTGGAGGAACTAAACATATAAAAATATACAAATTAACAATACATATAACCCATGCTTTTAATATCATCATACATATACTAGACTCATGATTTCTAATTCTATTCCCTCCCCAAGCATAGATTATAACAATGGAGAAGAAGAACACAAAAGAAATGAAAACCCTAACTCACCTCTTCAATAGATGCTTCAAGAATGGAAGAAAGGTTGAATACTTATAAACTTAGATTTTTTAGTTGAAGAAATTAATGAAGTCTCTTGACATTAAATGTGAGTGGGTGAGTGATTCATGAGAGAAAATGGGGTTTGGAGCTCTGTAATCTAGTCAAAAATAAGTTTAGGGCTTTAACTTTCTATTTAAAGCTGTATACTCAATTCTGGTCCCGACAGGAGTAGCGGTTGCTATACGATCATCACGATCGTAATTCCCCAATCACAGTCGTGACATGAGCCTTGCGATCGCTACACATTACTGTTCACGTGACTGTTCATTCTGGTGGCAAATTCAGGCGGAGAGGTTCGCAGTCTGCGTTACGGTCGCTACTTTGAATGCTAAAATAATGTCGAGGTCGCGACACCAGTGTTGCAGGTGCTATTCTTGCCCTGCAGCTCCACTTAACAATTTAACCTTTCATCCATAAGGAAATTCAACTTGATTCACTCATACATACCATATACTAAGAGAATTTCATTCATACATTCATGGTATTACAGCATGAAAAATAAAAAGCAAGTAATTAAATATCCACAAGTAAAGGAGAGTATTTCCTCTAGCTCTTATGGGTACTAGGGAAATCACAAGGTTGCACTTTTACTCCAAAATAATTAACTTAATTACAACGGAATTAAATACAAATATTTACAAAATAGAAGGGAAAGGGATTGATTTGGGATTTCGATTTGAGGCTTGGAGTAAAATTCCAAACGTGCCTACGTACCCTATTGGATGGAGATCAAAAACCACATAGTTCATTCCACTGTGAGGTGGAGGAGTTGTTATGCCTTAATGTGTCCTAATTAATTTAGGATCAAGCAACTACTCGCAAGTGCACGAGGTTACTGTAGTAATGGGTAAGACACCCCAAGGTCGTCTCACAAAGAAGACTATGCAAGGGTTGCGTGATTATGAACAGATAAAGTAAAATAATAAATAAAAAAATAAATCCAAAACACTCTAATCAATTGTTAGTTTGAGAGAAATTTAACTAGAAAACTATAAACTAAGAAAGTAGATTAAGCAATAAAATATAAAGATTACAAATAGATTTAAAAGGTCTAGGGATCGGATTATCCTATCAAATTCCTATGCTGGGCTAATTAATTTAATGGTTTGTTTTGCCAACTTGAATAACATATTAATCAAATCTAAATTTAGTTCTAAACCCAATAACTTTTGTATTCTTAGTTTTTAACCTAATTAGAATTAACTAATTATTATTCAAATATAACTAGGTAATGCATTTCTGATTAATACCTAGCTCCAATTAAATTAGTTCCAGTATTGAAATCATCTCTCAACCTCATTCAAAACCTAAGATTCACTAAAGAGTTGGCCAAACAATTTATGAATATGTTAACAATTCAAAAGGATAGTGCAAATTAAATCCATTAAATAATTAGCACAAGCATACTCATTCAAAGGGAATCATCCTACCCTAGACAAGATTAATTTAGCCCATACTTAATTCCTCAACCATTAATTCAATTACATAATAAGTTTCAATCATCATCATCATTATGATTAAACAACCAAAAATCATAAAAGAAATTGAATTAAATTAAATTGAAAATAGAATAAAGAAACTTTACTGTCTAAGTTAAAGCCTCTCTAATCCAAGAACAATCTTCTGCTAAACTGAATTACAAGCTTCAAAATAATCCAAAGAAAAACCAAAACAAAACTAAAAACTAATTGTTCCTCCAATTCAAAGAAAACAAAAACTCAAAAATGCAACTCTTTGCTTTTCCGGCTCTCCTCCTTTCAAGCTCTACATTTTCTTTTTATATCTTAGGGTTACAAGAGTTAGGTAACACCCTTCTTGCCCCCAACAACTGAAAAACCCTGAAAAGAAGAGAAATTCAAGATTTGAACCCGTCAGACAGTGCACGGACGTGCAACATTAAAATGTCACTTTTCGATCCTTTTCTTTGAGACACAGAATCCAAATTGATTTGCACGGCCATGTTAACTTCAAAGCCTTCTGTTCAACCTCCTTTCCTTGATTTTCATTCCAAAATAACTCTACACTTGAAATTAACTTTAAAATGCATAAAACAAAACTAAAAACTAATTAGAAATAATAAAAATACTCAAAATAACATCCTAAAAATACTACAAATTTGTTCATAACAAGAATTTTAGTGATTGGTCAGATTAATTTGATTTGAGTTGGGGGATTTTGGAGTTGGTGAGAAAAGATTTTGGGATTTTCGGCATTTTGATTTGACATGTCATTAATCATTTCTTATATTTTATGTTTAGCCTAATTATTACTTTAAAGCCATCAATTTTGCGGTTCAAATCCGGATTGTCCATTGAACTTCTAATCAGTGTCAGTTTCAGTTTGAACAAGATATCTCTTCGTGTACATCAAATATCACGAATTCCTTTTATGGGATTATACTTAAGGTATATATATAGAACTTTTATGTTTAGGTCACTTCCAAATTCTGTCTATAATGTCTTCAATTAACTCAAACAAATTTGGATTGCTCAGTAAACCTTTATTCTGACTCAGTTTACTTGTAGGGAGGATATCTCATTATCCTTAAATAATTTCATCAAACCCTTTTATATGCCTATATTGAGACATAATACTGCAACTTTTATGTTTAACACTTCCTCAAATTCTATCTCTATAAATACAGATATGGCATCTCAAAATTCTGCCCAAACTAAACCCTAAATTCCAATTTCAAGTTACAAGATCAAATCAAGTTTTACCATGCATTCTATACTCAATTAGATTGTCAAATCCTTCAATTAACTTCATGATACACTCATAATTATTAAAGGAACAAAATAAATAATATTTTCCCTTTTTGAACCCTTAATTTTGCACCCTTCAATATGTATTTGAACCCTAGAAGCGCCTAAGCTCGGCAAACAGACTTTCAGAAGCTGAAATCACCAAAAATTGCCAAAATTGGAAAATCAAAAAACAGAGCCTCATGAACCATCCCTCAGGCTTCTAAACCATCCTCAAATCATTCAGGATTGAATACGGAGTACAATGCAACTCGAATCTTGAAAAACAGATAAGAAACAGGTCGTAACGGGCCAAAACAGTGAAAATCGACGAAGCACTGCAAAGGTCTGTGTGAAACTGCACAAGGCCTATACGGAACCACAAAGGCCCTTTACAGAACCGCAAACCCTCCGTGTGTTCACGACTATAAAATTCATTTTTCCCACATCGAAAGTGCAAGAATTCATCCCCAAGCCTCTCCCTTATATATACAGGCCTCCCCCACTCAGTTTGGGACATTTAGAAACCTCTTGGCTTGCTTGATTAGCCTTTACATCAAGCGAACCATTCCCTATAAGTTTGGTCCGCCAAGGAATGAGCTCTCTAGTTTTAATTTTTTTTAAAATTTTTTTTTTATTATTACTCCTTACTTTGCAAAGCAAATTGGGTTGCGACTTCCCAAGCTGACCCGTTAAGTTAAAAGTTTCTCGCCGTCCGAGGCAAGTCCACCACCGACCGAGACAAGTTTCCTCCATATCAAAGCCGCACGAGCACAAGGTAATCATCTTTTCCTTTTTCTTTTCATTATTTATTTATTTTTCCCTCCTTGGGATTTTCTTCTCCCCTTTGGGCTCCTTGCCTAATTCTTTTCTCTTCTACTCCTGAGTCTCTTAATTGTTTCACTTAGGTTAGTTAATTAAAATCTAAAATAATTAATTCAACCTAGTAATTAATTAAAATCAATCACCTTAACTCTCAAATCAATCAAAATATGATAAAGTGGCTTGACTAAACAATCCCCTTCACAAAATGGGAGAACTGCATGGGTTCTAATTCCCATTCAAAAGGATACACAGGCATGCTTGGTCCAAGTATCGAATCCAAAAAAAATAAACCAACTTCTCCCCCCATCACCTTCTTCACTTTAATTTAATTTCTTTTAGTCTGTTGCATTGATTTTATTAGGATTAGTTTGGGGAATGTGTGACTTTCCTAGTACCCATAAGGGCTAGAGGAGATATCCCTTAATTTGGATTTTTATTGTAACTTTAACATATTTTTCTCTTTCTTTTATTTCCTCCTTATTTTGTTTATTTACATAATCATGCATTTGTTATATTGTACATAATTTATGAAATCAATTTTCAAAGACACAATTTTATTAAATGCCAAACTAATTAAAATGAACTGAAAACCTAGTTCCCAAATCCTCTTTGGATTCGAGGCTAGTGATCTTTTTCCTTTGAGATATTAAATGGAGTCAATTTGGGTTTTTTCCTTAATCTTTTCCTAATTAAAATAAAATTAAGGTGATGACTGTAAAGCACTTTTCAAAATCAATTAATTTAAGCCCGAGGCTTTATTGTGAGTCTTTTTTCAAATGAGCATTTCGATTCCTTTTAGCGGATCGAACCGGTGCTCGGGCGAGGCCTCACACTTACACATACTATACTATGGCTTTTCAGTGCTATCAAGCCTCTTCATATATCTTAGGCTATACATATATGCAATACTACTACAGGCGACTACCCCTATCGGCATCTCCTGCATCTCTGCCCACTCCCCCGTGAGCAGCTCCACTCTCTACTGGACCATCACTCCTATGCCCAGTGGATAACAATGATGGTGACACCCTACGCCTCCTAAGAGGACATCTATCGGCTGAATGGTCCAGCCTACCACAAGCCATGCAAATATGCTCAGGAAATCCTGGCATAAGATCTCTGAGAGGTGGCATGTATCCGGCTCTCGGGTTATCGTATGCACGCATCACCCTCGCCATCTCATAGCGCATCTCTCTCATCTCCCTACGAATATCAACTATCTCTTGCCACAACTGGCGATTCTCCCTCTCTAAATCTTCACATCTCATCCTCATCCGAGCAACCCACACTGGGTCAAAATCCTCCTCAGGGTCAGACTCTATAGGCTCAGGCCTAGCAATGGATGCTACATCCGATATCTCTCTATCTCTACTCGATCGATACTGCCTCCTTCTCGGTGCCATCTACACAACAATATTAGCAATCTCAATATCAATATACATATATCAAGATAGTACAATCAAATAACCGGATGTGCTCATACTTTACGTTTTCGCGGAATTAACTTATCGATGGACTTCAAAGACAATTTGGAATTCCTATGTTCCATGGTTTAACTTATACTCTATGACTCTAATCATATGAAGTCTATAAGACTTAAGCTTT
>CATKHJ010081049.1:0-13509 GCA_949750685.1 Vernicia montana | reverse complement strand
TTTTTTTCAGGTGCTATAGAAGTTCTGACGAGGTAAAACTCAAGCTACATCTTCTCGCTTGGGGGTTACTCTGTTTGTTTTCATTTTGTCATTTTGATTATATCATAATGAATATGTATCTCCAAGAGTCAAGTCTAGAGTTCCATGGTCATTGTGATATTGAGTTGATTACGATGGTTAAATTCTGTAATTTCATTTTGGGACTGTAATATATGACATATTACCGTACTGTTTTATGGCATACATTAAATGTATGGATGATTTGGATTTGTTATAGTATTGTGTTTGGGGTTCTGATATGAGAATATTTGTATATATGATTGGTTATAGTATAGTACGGGTTTTCGGTCGCCTTACGCCTACCCATGCCCTAGGACCGTCGCGGCTCGGAAGTCGGATCATGACACAAGTGGTATCAGAGCAAAACTTAAGTCTAATCTAGACTTCATATGAGTAAGAGTCATAGAGTATAAGTTGAACCGTGGAACATAGGAATTCTTAAATGTCTTTGAAGTCTATCGATAAGTTAGTTCTGCGAAAACTCATTGCTTGGAAGACTAGGTCGGATTTTGCCTTTGGTGGAGATCATGCTTGGAAGGCTTAATCAGGTATGGACTTTGGTGGAGATCATGCTTGGAAGGCTCAGTTAGGTATGGCCTTTTCAAAGGTGAAGATTGTGGGTTGTATGTATGTGACTTATCTGTTAAGAGTCTGCTTTTGGACATGACTTTCGGAGGTGCTTTGACCACTTGGTTTACAAATTTGATGTTGTTTATCCAAATGACTTGGATTTTAAAGATGATTTTGCCAAAGAGACTTGGATCTGGATGGATGATATATTTTGCCAAGGAGGTTTGGGCTTGGAAGGATTGTATGATTTGCCAAGGAGGCTTGGGCTTGGTTGGACTGTATGATTTGCCAAAGAGACTTGGGCTTGGAAGGACTATCTAATTTGCCAAGGTGACTTGGGCTTGGAAGGACTGTCTGATTTGCCACTTGATTTTGCTTGTCCAAAGGAGTTGGCCTTTAGGGATGATGTGATTTGCTTGGGCTTTGACTGGTTCATGCCCTTTTTAATCAGCTTGAGGATGATTGACTTGGGAGTCATGGCTCGACTTTGGCTTTGCCAAGGAAACTGGGCTTCAAGGATTATGAGTCCTGAGAGATTTAGGATTTTGGTGGGCTTGGCCCTTGCAAGATAAGATTTTACCAAAGAGACTTGGGTTTTTGGTGGGCTTGACCCTTGTAAGATGAGATTTTACAAAGGAGACTTGGGTTTCTGGTGGGCTTGGCTTTTGGAGATTTTACCAAAAAGTCTTGGGTTTTTGGTAAGCTTGGCTCTTTTGATCAGTTTTTACCAAGGAGACTTGGGTTTTTGGTGATAGGTTTGGACCTTTTGATTAGTATTAGGGAGGTTGTATGATTTTGCTTTTTGTAGCATAAATTATGGAGAAGATAAGCACGGCTTATCTTATTATCTGAGATTGAATAGACTTTTTGAGTGACATGACTCTTGAGGAGACACTAGATTGATTTGGATGACGACACAGAAGACATGCTCTTGGATGGATGGTAAGAGCTGTTTAGCTTTTTGTGATAAGCGTTTTGAAGGATATGCCCCTAATGAATGATAAGGGTTACTTAGCTACTTGTGGTAAGAGACGTGACAGATGTTTTAAAGGATTTACCCTTAATGAATGATAAGAGTTACTTAGCTGCTTGAGCTAAGAGATATGACGAATGATTTGATAGAAGATGATTCGGAAGGCGTGTCCCTAATGAGGGATCAGCCAGAAGATGATGACTTAAGATGATATGCCTTTAATATGGGATAAAGGACATAAGGAACATAATGATTTGATTAGGATGATTTTTCTCTTATTTTTAGCTCTAACTTTTGCCCGAGCCGCCTTTTTGGGTTTTCAACTTGACGAGCTTGCTCTGATTTTTGCCTAAGCCGCCCTTTCAGGTTTTCAACTTAGCGAGCTTTCTCTAATTTTTTCCTAAGTCGTCCTTTCGGGTTTTCAACTTAGCGAGTTAATCAATGAATTTTGGCATTTAAAGATTATTCCACAATGATTTGGGTTACTGCTGTCCTTCGTCTTGGGGTTTTGACCTTTGTCTAAACCATTTCATTGAATCTTTGTCTAGAGAGAAACCTTGTGGGGACATCGGGTCCTTTTTGAGATTATTGCCTCTTATTGAGGTGTCTATTTTTTTATTACCCAAAAGTGCAATGGGTAACTTTATTGGATTGCCTTCAACTTTGACTGCTTTAACTGAATAGATCATCATTTGGTGTTCTTTTTTATTTTGATTGTCCTTTGGTTGGGATCTGATGAAGTGACTGCTGATGGGGCCACAAGAATACATCAAGTCTTGATTGTTCCAAATCATGGTGGATTTCATGGTGAAATGCAAATGCTTGCCAAAATTTATTGATTTTGATTGATTTATTGATTTTTTTTTTAAGACGCAACTGTTAATAAGAAGGATGATAATAGAAAAGTGCATATAAATATTTTATTGCAAAAGGAGAATATAGTACAAAGACTCAGACTTATAAATGATAGACTCAGACTCAAACTTGGATTTTAAACATAGACTCTGACTCGATTTGGACTTTGACTCGATTCTGGATTTGGACTCGGACTCGGACTCAATCTCATACAAGTCAAATTAGCTGAGCTTAAGCTCTTCCATAACATGCTACTTGGGCAAAGGTGAGGTGAGGTGGGGTCTGTTTTCCACTTTGGTGAAGATGCATGAAAACATGGCTTCAGGTTTGAAAAGGAAGATGAGATCGAGGCATGTCGGTCTTAGCCTTAAAAGTCATAAGGTTCAGATTCTTCATCACTATTCAGATCGGTGGTGGAGAATTCAGTTTGAAATGATCCGCTTGGGATGTAATCTTCAACCCTGGATGTAGTTTCCACCAAAGCTTTGAAGGTGGGCAAATATTGGGTTAGCAGATAAGCTTGGTAAGCTGGGAGTAGCTTCTTGATAAAGATGTTCACCTGTTCTTGTTCAGTTGGTCTATTTACCATTTGAGCAGCTTTAGCCCTCCACCATGTAAGGAACGTGGAGAAGGACTCATTCGGAACCTATTTGGTGGTTTCCAAGTCACACCTAGTGACATCCACTTCACTGTTGTAATGATATTGCTTGATAAAGACTTGACAGATATCATCCTAGGTCCTTTTCTGGCTTTTGTCTAGTGAAAGGAACCATCTCAATGTTGTACCAATTAATGATTGTTGGAACAGTTGTGCAAGGAGCTCGTTGTTAAGTCCCAAAGGTTGCATTGCCCCCACATATATCATCAGATGAGTCTTGGGGCAAGTGGTTCCATCAAATTTCTCAAGTTCAGGCATTTTAAATTTGGGTGGAAGTTTGGCATCAGGGAACAAGGCTAAGCTGTCCACATCAACTAGGTCATTGTGGAGCTTTAGGGATTTGATAGCTTTCTCCATCGCTTCAAATTTCGCCATAAGCAGCTTGGTGTCTAAATGGGAGAGCACATCCCTATCTTGAAAAGGATTCAAGGGAAAGGAAGGGTTAGAGTGGGTAAAAGTGCTTGGCACAGAGGTAGTGTGGGCATGGACTTGGACTGGATTAGGGTTAGCCCTATTCAAACTTGGGGTGGTCTGGTCCAAAGCTGTGTTTGTGTGAGTCAATTTGAGGCTAGTTTGATTAACCATGGACTGCACTTCTTTGATGATGGATTGCTTCTGTTCTTCGAATTGGGCTTGTTGAGCATTTAGAATCGCTTGAAAATTCTCCTCTTGCTTTTGAAGGAGATTGGTCATGAATGTGGTCAGAACAACCATGTCAGTCAGGTTAGCCATTGGTACCTTTAAGCAAAAAATCAAAAGAAACCCTGTAAGTGGCGAGTGAGGATATGGAAAAAGTATATAGATTCTGAGGGAAAAGGATCCCTTATGGTGTTGCGAGCCAACTGTTATTGGGTTTTGAGGATGATGGGCCAAAGGTATTGGGCTTTGGGGATTTTCCAAGGAAGTTTGGGCTTAGGATTGCATACTGTGCCAAAGGTATTGGGCTTTGAAGATTTCCTTTAGGTAGGATGGGCCAATGCTTTGGGTTTTAGGGTTGCATGTTGTGCCAAAGGTATTGGGCTTTAAGATTTGTGGGGCGAAGGTAATTGGGTCAAGGTGAAAGTGTTTGACCCTTCTTCGTTTCAAAGTTTCACTTAAAATGAATGCATGTTGTGAAATTATGGATGCATGATGAAGATGTAGTTGTGTAAGGTTTTTGCTTTATGGAACATACAACCTAAGGTTAGGTTCTAAGTTCATTATATGAAAAGGCTTGGTGGTTTTGGATAGGGTATCCGTCACACTAGAGCAGCTATATACCTAACCACATGTGAGTCAAGGAGCCTCACATGGGTCTAGCGGTACGTGCATACTTGTTACACCTTTAAAAAGGATTTAAAAGATACGTTGCGGGCTGGATGATTTCACTATCGGCGAATAGACCCAAGGAGGGTTACCCACTCGATGTTACTTTCTATCCATTGTTTTCCTAGGAAACTAGGGTTTTGGACAAATAGTCCATATGTAATGATGCATGAAAAGCTATTTTGAACTAAAACCAAATTTTGTTTTTACCAAAAGTAATTTTCTTTTATCTTTTATTTGAAAAAGATTTAATTTTCCCCAGCGGAGTCACCAACTGTGAGGTCTCGCTCGAGCACCGGTTCGATCTGCTAAGGGAATCAAAATGCTCTTCTGGAGAAACTCCACGCATCGAAAACCCGCTATGAGTTCTTGGAAAATTTGAATTTGTATTTTCGCTTTATGTGACAGAGAGTCACCACTTTAATTTTATTTATTTTAATTGGAAAAATTAAAGGAAAACCCAAATGAAATGACTCCAAATTATTTATTTTATTCCAATGGAAAAACACTAATTCGAGAGTGACCAAAGAGGGCTGGTAATAAACATTTTAATTTCTTAAGTTTGGCTCAGGTACAAAATAACTTTATATATGCATGAATAGGAATAAAAAAATGATGAATGGACAGTTGTAAATGATACAAACATTATATGAATGACAGTTACAGAGATGAATCAAAAGCAAAAATAAGAAAGGAGGACCCTTCCTTTAACCCTTATGGGTACTAGGGAAAACACATATTCCTCAATTAATTTAATAAAGGAAATGCATAAAGGACATATAAAAAGCAGTAAAATAATAGAAAGGGGAAAATATTATTTAAAATATTTTGGAGTTGATGCTTTAAAGATTGGCATGCCTGCGTATCTTTTTGAATGGGAATCAAACCCCACCCAGTTCTCCCTTCTTACGAAGGAGGGGTTTTACTCAAAAGAGATTTTGGTTTATTAATTTAATTCAGATTTTAAATTAATAAGATTTAGATCTTCTCAGATTTAGACCTAAATAAAGATGCAAAATTCTATATCTGATTTTAGAATTGACAGAATGCAAGAGAAATGAATTATACCTTTGCTTTTCTTGGCTTTTCACGGATTAGGCGAGCTTGGCTCCAGATCTGAGCTCCACTTCGGGATTAGGAACTTCGGAATTGTAATAACAACTTTGAATTGAAATAATTTTAGTAGTTTGGAAGGATTTGAATATGGAAAAGGTGATTTCAGTGTATCGAAATCGATAGAGGTTCGGGTATAGAAGAGAATATTGCGAATTCCCCCTAAAATCCTTCTCCTTCCTCTTTTTTCTTGAAGGAATGAAGGGCTATATATAGGGAAAGGGAGGAGCCCGGAGGCGGTGGCGGCACCGGCGGCATGCCTGCTGGTAGCCGGTACCATTTGGGTGCTGCACATGCCACCGGCATGAATTTCATGCTGCTCAGGTGGGCCCAAGCTTGGCCCACCTGAGGCTTAGCCTGGGTCGATTTTGGTCGGATTTGGTTCAGGTTTGACCCAGTTTTGGCATTGATTTAGGTCCGTTTTAGTCTGCTTTGGCTCGTTCCTAACCCGATTTGGGTCTGATTTGATTCTACGAGTTTGTATTTGAAAATCGGTTGTCTGGGGGTACAATTTTAAGGGTTCACAGACTCGTAAAAGAAAAACACCAGCATGGCAGTCTGATTATCTTGTGGAGAGCAATGTTGCATATAGTTCAGATGCATGTCAGTGGATTGCAGCAATGCAGGAAGAAATTGAAGCTCTCTATGAGAGCAAGACTTGGGAGCTTGTGCTATTACCACAAGAAAGAAGGCCTATTGGTAATAAATGGGTCTTCAAGATCAAACGAAATAGTGACGATAAAGTAGAGCGGTATCGTGTAAAACTGGTGGTAAAAGGGTATGCTCATAAAAAGGCATTGATTTAATGAGATATTTTTCCCTGTGGTTCGACTTAATACAGTCCGAGTAGTTCTGGTAATGTGTGATACTCTTGACCTACACTTAGAGCAGTTGGATGTGAAAACTATTTTTCTTCATGGAGATTTTGAAGAAGAAATATATATGCTCCAACCAGAAGGATTTGAAGAACATGAAAAGGAGAACTTGGTTTGCAGGTTGAACAAATCTCTATACAATCTCAAACAGGTGCCGAGGTGTTAGTATAAAAGATTTGATTCCTTCATCATGAGCCTTGGATACAACAGACTTAATGTAGACCCTTGTGCCTATTTCAAGAGGTTGGTGATAATGATTTCATCATTCTACTGTTGTATGTTGATGACATGTTGGTAGCAGGCCCCAACAAAGATCATATCAAAGATTTAAAGGCTCAGTTAGCTAGGGAATTTGAAATGAAGGACTTGGGACTAACAAATAAGATTATAGGGATTCAAATTCACCAAGATAGAAATAACATGAAGATTTGGCTTTTCCAAAAGAATTATCTAAAGAAAATCTTACATTGCTTCAACATGCAAGATTGTAAGCCAATTTCTACCCCACTTCCTATTAATTTCAAGTTATCCTCCAGTATGAGTCTTAGCAGTGAAGCAGAGAGGATAGAGATGTCTTGAGTATTGTATGCATCAACAGTGGGAAGTCCAGTCTTGGAGACTATAGAAATGAGATACCATCCTGTGCCACCATTCTACAAATGAGAGAAAAGAATTAGAATTAGGGAAGAGACCCCAGTTAGATCCAAACCATGCTGCTCTGGCATGGCTATAAAAGAAAATAAAATGTTCAATAGATTCCTGGTTTTGGCTACAAACATCACATAGAGGGGAATATGCTATTTTCCTCATGTACATATTCTCTTTTATAATAAGAGTGTTTTTACATGATCTCTAAATAAAAAGCTACTAATTTTGGATACAAGCCTAAATTCCAAATTTGCTTCCATAGACCTCTAGGATAGGAGTGAGAAGAAGATGCATGAGTTACTATCCCATTTTCCTCCCTTAGCTTCATAATTCTTTTGTAAGCTGCTCTAACTGAGAATTGACCATCTCTAGCCCAGTTCCAATCCCAACTGTCATGTTCATTTACATCATAACCTATTGGTGTTTTGATTATATCCTCCATTTCCTGAGAATTAAATAGTTATTGGATAAGGCTATGATTTTAATTTCTCCTATCATCAATGAGGTTAGAAACCACACAAGGAAAATGAGACAAAGGCCTGGGTGTTTGGACTTTAAAATCTAGAAGATTTGGAAGCCAGGGGTCATCCCAAATTTTAATTGACTCTCCATTATGCAGATTAAATCTAGCACCACTTTTTAGAAGCTCCATAGCATCCATAATGCTGGACTAGCTCCAAGAATGCCTAAAGCCCTTTTTTGCTTTCTAGAACTCTCCATTAGGAAAATACAGTGCTTTAACTGTCCTTGCCCAAAAGCAATTAGGAACTGAAATGAGTCTCCAAGCTTGTTTGGAAACCATAGCCAAATTAAAGACTTCCAAATCCTTGAAACCCAACCCACCATAATATTTTGACTTTGCTGTTTCAGACAATTTTTCCATAATCAAGCCTTTCTTCTCAACATCATTCCTCCACCAGAACCTAGCAAAAATGCCATTCAATTTTTGACAAATGGACTTAGGCAATTATAACATGACATTATGTAAGTTGGAATTGTTGTCAACACACCTTTTACCATCACCTCTCTTCCTACACGTGACAATAGTCTCTGCTTCCAGGATTGAGCCTTGTTTCTTACTTTTTGAATGAGAAATTGTAATGCAGATGATTTAGACCTTCCCCATGAAGCTGGAAGACCTAACTATGTTTCCCCTCGCTCCATTTGTTTCATTCCAAGCAAGGATGAAATTTGAGTTTTCAATGTATCAGGAGTGTTTCTACTGAACATGATGGAAGATTTTTTTGGGTTAATACTCTGACCTGACGTTGATTCATATGCTTGCAGGATCTTTTTGAATTCAAGTGCTTCTTTTGGAGTAGCTTGGCCAAACAATATAGTGTCATCTTCAAATAGCATGTGTGCTATTGTAGGACACCTTCTGTTAATTTTAAAGCCTTATACTGCTCCTTATTCAACTGCTGCTACCTCTATCAATGATGATAATGCATTAGATACAAAAAGGAAAAGGTAAGGAGACAAAGGATCTCCTTGCTTTAGTCCTCTTGTAGGTTTAAAATAAGCAGAGGGATGACCATTAATTAAAACAACATAAGACACTGTAGAGATGCACTGTTGAACCAGATTAATGAAAAATTCAAAAAACCCCATTTTACTCAATACTGTAAGCAAGAATCCCCATTCTACTCTGTCATAAGCCTTCATCATATCTAACTTAATAGCACACCTAATGTTCTTCTTATTATTCATTTTCTTAAATACGTGAAGAACCTCATGTACAATTATAATGTTGTCTTGAATGCACCTTCTAGGAATGAAAGCGACTTGGCATTCATGAATTAGCCCATTCATCCAAGGTTTCAATCTTGAAACAATAATCTTGGAAATAATTTTATAGAGAAAATTACATAGACTAATAGGTCTATATTGAGATACTTGATTGGGGGCAGGAACTTTGGGGATCAAAACAATTAGAGTCTGGTTTATTGCTGCTGGCATTACTCTAGAATGAAAAAACTGTCACAACATTAAGCATATCACTTTTAACATCTTCCCAGCTTCTCTGATAAAACATGCCTGGAAAGCCATCAGGCCCTGGAGCCTTCATGCCTCCCATTTAGAAAATTGCTGCTTTGATCTCATCTTCTGATACTGGAGCTGCTAAAGCCTCATTCAATTCTGAAGAAACCACCCTTTTGACTTTGTTAATAACCTCATCATAATTACCTGCATCATTTGATTTATAAAGATTGGAGAAAATAGAAAAAAATTTCATTAGATATCTCCTAATCATGGGTCAACCATCTGCCATTGTTGTCTTTAATCTGCAAAATCAAGTTTCTGTGTTTTCTTTGGATAGTTGTTGCATGAAAGAAGCTTGTGTTCCTGTCCCCCTCTTTGAGCCACTGAATCCTTGACCTTTGCTGCCAATATTGCTCTTCCAATTTCCAGTGCATCTCCAATTCCTCCAAAAGCATTTTCTCCTTAATTTTATCTTGATAAGTCATGATCCCAAAATAGAGCTTCTCCAATTGATCCTGCAATGCTTGAATTTCCAGCCTACTATTCCTCACCTCTTCTTTATGCCACTGACTTAACTGTTTAGCACAGTTCTGCAACTTCACATCTATTCCTTCCAAAGTAGATGAAGAAGATCATGAGTTCCAGGCTTGATTCACTATAGTCTTCCAATTCTGCATAGCACACCACTTGCTTTCAAACCTAAAGCCTTTTGGCTTTTCTCCTCTTCACTGCATCAAAGTCCAAAATTAAGGGTCTATGATCAGACCCAATAAGCCTTCCATGTTGAACTTTAGTAGCACTGAATGTAATTCTCCATGTATTTGCCAATACTCGATCCAATTTCTAGGATATACTCCCTTTTCCACATTACTTATTATACCACATATAAGCATGTCCTTTGAATCCCAAGTCTAAAAGCTCTGCCCTATTAATCCAATACAAAAAGTTCCTAATTTGACTATCTGCAATTCGCCTTCCTCCTAACTTCTCTTGATTAGATGCCAAGGCATTCATAGCCCCCGCACAAATCCATTCTACCATTTTAGTTGGCTTAAATCTGTACCACTCATCAAATACAACTTCATGGTCTTCTTTGTATGGACTCCCATATACACAAATATGAAACCACTCCATCCCTGTGTCTTTCCTCTTGCATTTAATGTGAATGAAATGCTCTGATTTATTAAGAACCTTTACCTCTAAGGAGCTTTCCCACCACAACAACAAAGCTCATGCTACTCCCATGGACTCAACATACTTTGCCTCTTCAAATTTGAATTTTTGTCTCAAATGTTCCAGGTAACCAACACTATTCTTTGTCTCTGAGATGAAAATCATCTTTGGGCGGTGGGAATGAATTAAATCTCTTAGGTGATTAATTGTCAGGGCCTGTCCCAAATCCTGACAATTCCAAAATATGTGCTTCATGGGGCATTGGTGGCTTTAAGCGAGCCACCAACGCCTTCAACTAAGATTGAATCATCTTCTGCCACATTTTCTTCTTCCTGCAATTCAACAATGATGGGACTCTTAGATGCCTGCAATACTTGATCTTCAGTTTCCAAACTTCTTTGCATAAATCTGTTTCGAGCTAACTGCTTTATCTTCGTTCCTCTAGCCGTTGTAACTATTGTAAGCACCTCACCCTTCTGATTACTATTGAAATTAACTCATCATGTACTTTTAATTCAACAAATGACAACATTCAAGGACACTACAAATTCCTTGGCAAAAAAAAGAAAAAAAGAAAAAAGACACTACAAATTTCTTTAAAATAAAATTAATAGGAAACCCATGAGTCAAAGGTTATTCCTTATTTAATCTCAAAGGCATGGCAATTCACAATAGCATGCAACTCATTTATATTATAACATTATAATTTAGATTCTTCATATATCAAACTAAATATAATAACTCTGCTTCATTTCTCAAATAAATCAGATTTTACTTCTTAATATTCTACCTAGTATTCATATAGTGAATCAGAATATCCCCTTTTATATATAAGGAACTAGCTTAGGACCTTTTTGCTAAATAGATTTTCTAGGCATGGAATATATTAATTATATTATTATTATTATAATAGTAATAAGCAATAGAATATCCAAATCCTCTAATTTTTTTTTTTTAATTTAACAAATCAAAGTATCCAATATTACCAATATTGATTTGAGCAAATCTACAACATTCATCTTTCATAGCAAGAATCATTCAAATAAATTCTTAGAAAACTCAATTAAATCATCACCATTTATGAACGCTAAACACATTAATCAACTAACATTAGAATCATCCATTCTAAGTATAAAATCACATATACAACATTATTCTCCATGCAAGTTAAGTTAGCATTTTTCAAATATTTATATAGATATAACCCATTCACTTCAGACATCATCAATTGGATATTTATAACATACAAACATATTAAGTAAATACATTTTTTGGGTAATTAAATATTGAAAACTCAATTTTTAGAGATAATTCAAGGATTTTGGTCTTACCCGTGTGAATTTAGACTAAACTAAGCTTGGAAAACACATTGGAAAGTCAACATACAACCACTGGATATCTAATGCCAGAATCATCGCCGGAGCCATTGTTGGAGGTTGCACGATTACACCGAAAGGTGTGGAGCACCACCAGAAAACTAGATTTGGTGCTCGTCGGAGCAAATTTTGCTCTAAATGGTTGGATTGAAGGCTAGAAGTCATTAAGGTCGAAAGTTTCTCTAGCTAATATCGCCACCATCGGCCATCGGTTTCGGTCGAGGTTGGTGTCAATGGAAAGCTGACGAGGAGAGCTTTCATTTGACACCTAAACTGCCTCGTTTGGTGGCCGGAGGTGGGTGGTTAAAGAGACCCTAACAACCTGTTTGGATGAGAGTAGGGAAGGGGAAGGAAAGGTAATTAATGGAGGGGGTATCCTTGTATCCTTGTTTGGGAAGAATTAATAGTGCAAATTCTTATAAGGGTAAGGAAGGGTAAGACTTACCCTTCCCTTCACTTATACATTCAATTTTTTCTACACTCCAATTTGGGTGTAAGCAGGGGTAGGTGATCATTTATTGCTGACCTTACATTGATCTGTTGTCGTTCCTCTCTTCATTCTTTGCTTTCGCTATCCCAATTTCTTCCTTTTTGTTGTTCATCTCTCTTCATATTCAGGTTAGTGCTTTTCTTGTATTTTTATTTTTCTATTTTATTTTTCTTGTGTGGAATTCATTGTTGTGTGGTAAAGAAATATGATCAAATTGCCTAATTTTATTGTTTATAACATTTGTTTTAAAAGTCCTTCTTTTTGTTGATTCATGGGATCCACTTTGATATGTTTTGCACATAATCAAAAAATTACTGGACATTAGTAATAGTTGTGTTACCAATAATTTAGTGGGGAATAAGAATTTTTATGCTAACATAACCCATTAAATTATTCAACCCCAAGTTTTCACTTTTATATAATCATTTTCTTTTCGGGTGGCCAGTACTTAAGACAAAGTTTTTCTATTTAATTTGGTGGTATCATGTCTTGATACTGGTTATAGCCCATTAACTAATTGACGACCATGTGCTCGGTTACTGGAACTTCCTTTTATTATTATTATTATTATTTAATTTTACAAATTAATTAAAATGTTAATTTATTTTTCATTATAGCATAAATAAATAATAATAATTTATTTAGAACCTTTTTATCTTATAATTAATTTTAGTAAGTTAAGAAAATCTAAAAAATTATACTTAGAATATTAATTTTGTTTCGTCTAATATTAATAACCAATTGGGTTGAATATGGAGATGAAAGAAAGTTTTAATTTTAATTTTCTAAATTTTACTTGTTTTTGTATGTATAAGATGTTATATACTTATTGCCTATTTTTATTTTATGGTGATTTAATTATAGATGGGTGGCAAAAATATTGAAGAAAATGCTTTTTTTTTTTTTTTAATTGCAACGCATGCATTACTTATCAATAGTAAAAATTGTTTGAGTCATTATGTATTGGTATGGATTGCAAAGGCGTGAACTTAGGAATAAAGTTACTCGTGTTGTGAGGTTAGAAGGAGAAAATGTGAGGTCAGAATTATTGAAAAAGATTGGCAATTATTGATCAAGGTCATAGTATTATAAGAATGGGTCCTGAAGTTTTTATAGGACTATGTAATCTTTTAATTAAAGAAGGTGGTCTTCGATCGACATTACATGTAAGTGTAGAAGAACATGTAGCAAAAATGCTTTACTTATTAGGACATAATGTCAGTAATCGTGAACTTGGTTTTTTCTTTTATCTGTCTAGAGAGACAATTAGTCATCGTTTTCATGATGTTTTAAAAAATAATAATAAATATGAATTATAAACAATTTTACATAAATTTATATATTCTTATGAGATGATAATTTTGAAAATTGAAAAATAATTTTTACTATTTGTAATACTTGAAAATATTAAATTTATATAATATAAATAT
>CATKHJ010080973.1:0-12234 GCA_949750685.1 Vernicia montana | reverse complement strand
ATCAACAAGAAAACATTATATAAATGAAAAGGAAAGTTGGATTTGAGATGATTACCTTTAATTCTTTCTTTTGATGATGATCTCACTTGATCAAGGAAAGAAAACAAGAAGGAAAGAAGAAACTTTTGAGAGAATTTTGTTTTTGCTTATGAAGAAGAAAATAAGAAGATGATAAAAATGATTTATGTTTTTAGTCTTCAAATCCATAAGTTGATGGCCAATTTCCTTTTAAGTCCTCTAATTCAAAACCATTTTCAAAGAAAGTGACAAATTTTAGCTAGGTTCAATGAACCATGCAAAACATAATTTACCATATTTCTTACAATTCCATTTCTAGCACAATAAATTACCAAAATGGTCCACTAACTTTCCGCTACTCATAATTCATGGCAAAGGCTAATCCTCTTTTGATCGCTATCACATATTATCCATATACATATTAATCACATATACTTATTCATATACTTGTCGAACTTAATTATAAATTCAACACTCAAATTCTCATGGAATTTAATCACAAATTTAATGACTCACTTCTCATGCAATCACATTTAATTCATATTTCAAATCATCAAGCATTCAATTTAATCCATACTCATATTCATATTCACTAAAATCTTCATTCAACGGTTCCAGCAAAATAACCATTTTGCCCTTTTTATGGTATATATTACCATACTCATTAACCGATAGATATATTCATTCATATTTCATCTAATGGAAATCGTATCAATATAAGAACACATGAACGTCATAGTCAATACTAAATATATTCAAAATTTAGTTAAGCACGATTAACTATTTTGAGGATCACGTTTGGCTCTATCGGTCCACTTACCATTCGATTTTCCATTTCTTAGTCGTTGTGACTTTTATATATGGATTACATAGGTATGGGGTATTACAGTCACAGTCATCAAAATACTCAAAACAAATGTAAAGGTTCAAGATAAAAGAAACTAAAAATATCAAATAACATCCAAACTAAACATGAAATGTGTCATAGATCAACAAACTACAATCACAAATATGAAACATAAAAGCATAAAATTAAAGTGATAGAAAATGGATAGGGAATCATCTAGGAATCAGCAGGTGGATCAACTGAGAAATTGGGAAATAACTTCGAAGGAGTAGCACCAAGGGTGTAGGCAGCCCTAGTTGTCGAACTGACTCAGTTAACTCCCGTTGGTTTTGCTTGAAAGAATCCATACGATGATTCATTGATGCTTGCCACTCATCAATCTTCTTCTTTTGCAAATCCCACCTTTCCATAAGGGATTCCAAGATGAAATTATCTGAAATTGAAGTTGCTGCATTAGGACTTGCAGATGAAGATGCACGAGGTCATTTTCGGGAAAAATGTTCAACTCCTTCAATTTCAGTATCCTCCTCATCCTCATCCTCTTCTTCTACATTTTCTCTTTGTGTTGCTATTGACCAAGTGTCATTTTGATCATTGTACTTGGCAATTTTCATATCCCTAAAAGTAGTCATGTTAATAGAATCCTTAAGAGTACGAGAAATTTTAAATTCTTCATCTGAAAGCTCAAAAACACCAAAGTGCTGCAGGATTTTAGTGACATACATGCCAAGCAAGATTTTTCCTTTAGGCTTATTGGTTAATTCATAGAATGCATCAACTAACAACTTTGCAGCATGAAAATCTAAATCCCTTTTCTAGGCAATATAGTGCAAAAAGCTCCTTCATACTAACAGACCCATTGCTATCCCCTTTGGTAAAAATAGAATATGTAAGGAAATGGTGGAAAATCTTATAGCCTACATATTTGATTTTTGAAGCCTTAGAGGTTTTAGCATCAAAATGTTCCTTATCAGTTAATTTCTTCCAAAATGTAGAAGCATCCCAACCTCTAATTATATTTTCATGCCCTTCATTTTTCAAGTGAAAAATGTTTCCAATAGCAGATACAGATAAATTTCTTTCAATATTTTTCAACATAAATTTCATAGTCCCCTTTTTATCAACTTCAAGAATACTACAAAATTCAAATGTCAGATTAGCATACACATCCTCCCTGATATTCACAAAGAAAGAGTCTCCAAAGAAGTCTACAAAATATTTTTCAAGTCTTTGGTATAAACCCAATTTATCTAAATCATGGAAATTAAGGTAACGACCACCTACCGGATTTCCACGCTTAAGAAGCTTGTCAAACCTTGATTTGTGGTCGGGATTTATGAAAGAGAGACCAAAGTGTCCTTTGATTTCCTTTTCCCTTGATTTTAAAGCTTTACCCATGTCAATTCCCTTTCCTTTGCCTTTGTCTTTCCCTTTGTAAATAGTTTTTGTTCTAACCATGGATAATTTTTTTAAAAGGAAATGAAGAAAAAGAGTTTAAAAATGAATTTGATGAAGTTTAGATGGAGAAAAGCAGAATAAATGATCAAATTTTGGAAGAAAGTGGCGATGGTGAAATGGGTTACGATGGTTAGGGTTTGAAGAAAAAAAAATGAAAGACGCAAACTGAAATTGCGTTTATATACTCAAACTGGTCACGA
The DNA here is from genome assembly GCA_949750685.1 of Vernicia montana. Taxonomy (NCBI): domain Eukaryota; kingdom Viridiplantae; phylum Streptophyta; class Magnoliopsida; order Malpighiales; family Euphorbiaceae; genus Vernicia; species Vernicia montana. The sequence goes on along the minus strand of CATKHJ010080973.1, from coordinate 9,711 downwards.
CCTTGAAAAAATTCAAGGTCATTATTTTTGCGACAAAAAAAATTTAATAAAGCCCATTGTGTGAAATTCACAGGTGTGAAGTCAGAAGTTACGGTGGTGAAAAAGATCAAAGCGGTGAAAAATAAAAGTCAAGGCCATGAATTGCAGAAGACAGATTTTTATTGGAGATTTGTCACTCACTTTTGTGCAATTATGCTTAAATGATTATATTTCATTCAAATGACATTATTTAATATAAATTGAATTTAAAATGACATAAATCAATATGAGTTATATCATTTTGATCTCAATTTTTCAATAAATTACTAAAATAAGCCATAAAACACATAATTCATATAATTTCACCAAATAATCATCAAAATATGCTCAAACACATTTGAACAACAATAAATATAGTAATTTTGGGTGGATTATACCTGAGTGGTATCAATCATACCAAGTTCCCTTCAAATGTAGTAAAATATTTCTTTGTCTAAGGGTTTGGTGAATATATCCGCCAATTGATAATTGGTATCCACAAATTCAAGTGCAATATTTCTTTTGCTAGCATGATCTCTAAGAAAATGATGTCTAATTTCTATATGCTTAGTCCTAGAATGCTGAATGAGATTTTTAGACAAGTTTATTGCACTAGTATTATCACATTTAATGGGAATGCCATAGAATGAGTAACCAAAATCTTCAAGTTGTGTTCTCATCTATAGAAGTTGAGTACAACATCTTGCAATTGCAACATACTGGGCTTCCGTGGTTGATAAAGCAATTGAATTTTGGTTTTTAGAAAATCATGATACTAGCATGCTTCCTAAGAATTGACATGTACCACTTGTGCTTTTTCTATCAATTTTGCAACCACCATAATTCGCATCGGAGTAACCATATAAATCAAATGAAGAACTTTTAGGATACCACAAACCTAAATTTGGAGTATCAACAAGGTATCTTAAAATTCTTTTAACTCTGACAATATATGATTCTTTAGGATTTGATTGAAAACGAGTACACATGCATATACTAAATAAAATATATGGCCTAGATGCAGTTAAGTAAAGTAAAGAGCCTATCATGCTTCTATAAAGCTTGGAATCAACTGATTTATCTTTCTCATCAACTTCCAATTTTGTTAAAGTCCCCATTGGTGTGGCTTGAAGTTTAGTATTTTCCATTCCAAATCTTTTGAGCAATTCCTTGATATATTTGGATTGGTTGATCAAGGTACCATGTTCAAGTTGCTTTATTTGGAGTCCTAAGAAGAAATTAAGCTCTCCCATCATGCTCATTTCAAATTCACCTTGCATAGACTTAGAGAATTCTTTGTAAAGTAAATCATTAGTAGCACCAAATATAATATCATCAACATATATTTTTACAATTAAAATGTCTTGCTTGTCATGCTTAATGAAAAGAGTTGTGTCAACTTTGCCTTTTGAAAAATCATTTTCTAGCAAAAAATTACTCAACCTCTCATACCAAGCTCTAGGAGCTTGTTTCAAACCATACAAAGCTTTTGTTAATTTAAATACATGGTTTGGGAATTTTTCATTTTCAAAACCCGAAGGTTGTTCAACATATACTTCCTTTTGAATAAAACCATTCAAAAAAATACACTTTTAACATCCATTTGAAAAAGTTTAAAATTTTTGTAGCAAGCATAGGCAAGTAACATTCTAATTGCTTTTAATCTAGCTACCGGAGTATAAGTTTCATCATAACCAATACCTTCTTCTTGTGAGTAGCCTTGAGCAACTAACCTTGCTTTGTTCCTTACCACAATTCCAGATTCATCCAATTTGTTGCGAAATACCCATTTAGTGCCAATCACTGGATGGTCTTATAGTTTTGGAACCATGGTCTACACTTTGCTTCTTTCAAATTGATTTAGCTCTTTTTGCATAGCCAATACCCATTGATCATCTTGAATTACTTCTTTGATGTTCTTTGGTTCCACTTGTGATAGAAATGCAACATATTCACAAGTGTTGTGGACTATTAACCTTGTCCTTACACCTTGATTGAGATACCCAATAATTTGAGTGTCCTTCACCTCCTTCCTCACCCTTGGATGTGGAGCTTCAACTTGTTATTGGGTAGGTATACTTAGTTCATCCATTCTTGCATCATTTTTATCCATTGGAGAGTCTTGTGCTTGAGTTTCTTGTAAGGTTAAATCCTCCATCATGTTCTCAATAGCATTTTAATGATCATCTTTATCTACACACTTAGAAGGAAATTCATAAAAAATTAACATGAATAGATTCTTCAACTAAAAGGGTCCTTTTGTTGAAGATCCTATAAGCTTTTGAATGATTAGAGTAACCAAGGAAAATTCCTTCATCCAATTTGGCATCAAATTTTTCAAGATTATTCTTACCATTGTTAAGCATAAAGCATTTACAATCAAATGGATGAAAATATGCAACATTAGGCTTCCTACCCTTCCACAATTCATATGGAGTCTTTTTAAGGATTGGTCTAATCATAGTTCTATTAATGATATGACATGAAGTATTAATCACTTCGGCCCAAAAGTATTTTTGCAAATCGCAGGATAATGAGGCCTCTGCACATTTTGTGGATGTAGTTGCCATAACTCAAAGATTTGATCAACTTTAAAGGAACTATGAGTTATAAGCTGAGTTAGTGACCCAGCCGAGACAGTGAGTCATACTGTCAGTAGAGGCAGTTTCTTTTAAGAAGTTCTTGAAACTAAGACCTTCATAGTATAAGGGTGAAGAAGACCTTACTAATTTTCTTGAGGAATTGGAAGATAAGGTACAGATCTTGAGGATTCTTGATATGAGGGCGGTTGAGTTTGCTGGTTATTTGGTGAAAGGAGATGCAAAGGACTGGTTTAAGAGAAGTGTGAAAGGTTTGCTTTGGAATGACGAAGACATTACCTAAGAGCAATTTAAAGAGATGGTAATCAATGGGTTTCTCCTAGAAAGCATAAGAGAAGTGAGGGCTATGAAATTTGAAAGGTTGGTACAAAATTCATATATGTCTGTATCAGAGTATGCGAGGAAGTTTAGCCAATTAAGTAAGTTTGCTCCAGCCTTTATGCCTGATGAAGTTGCTCGAATTTATCGCTTTTGAAAAGGGTTGAGTGCACCTTTGTTCAGAGTGCTAGCTGTCTATGAGTTTACTTCCTTCTCCAAGATTATGGATAAGGCGAGGATGATTGAGAATAGAGATATGAAAGAGAAGGTAGTTAAGGAACAGAAGAAGAAAGTTAGAGTTGGAAGCTGATATATGTTAATAGAACATACATTATCAGATAATTTGAGTAGGAATTTTATGCATTTAGATTCATATTAGGTTCATTACATTGCATTATTTTATATTTGTGATTTGAGAAAGGTTTTAAAGACTTTTTGTAGATTTTAACTTGACTTGAAAGATAAAGAAGAAGTGAAAGTTGAAGTTGGAAGTATAGAGCCCGCAACAACCATGGAGGGAGCAATACTTTAAAAGTTGAATTCAGTTGTGCACGCGATGCTTGTAGCAGGCGTGACATGCTGACGATTCCAACTCCGATTTTAACCTTAAATTTAGAACTTATTGACCAATCAATAAGAAGAGGCAAAAAAATCTTATAAATAGGACATGAGGAAATCAATTTTGGGGGACTTGAGGAAGCTTTAGAGAGATTTTGAAGGAGATTAAGTCAAGAAAACACAAGATTGAAGATTGAGAGATTTTCTTTCTTATTTTCTCCTTTCTTGTATTATGATTTCTTCTTCTTCTCAGTACTATGTGATTGCTTTAATTATGTCTAACTAAACTCTATAGTTAGGGATTAATGTTTTGAAACACAATTTCATTCAAATTATCTATAAAATCTAAGTTTTTATGATATGTAGTATTTGTTGTTCTTCATACTTAATTTTGTTTAATTACCAAAATTATAAACTTAGTTGTACTATGCATTGAGAGATGGTAATGCAATTGATCTACAAATACTTGTTTAATTGCTAATTGATAAGAGATTATAATTAGTGATTAGATATCCTTAGAGTTTGCTTAAAGTCATATTTGGGTAATTATGAATAATTTGATTGGATGAGAATTAATTGAATTGTTTTGTGATTGCTTGAATTTTGGTTTAGTTGGTTAAAATTCGAGAGAGTTTAATCAATACTATTGGATAGCTTGGATCATATCATGATTTAGAACTTATAGGTAATTGATTGATTGAGTGTGAATAAGTGTTAATTCCTACTAACTTTATTATTATTGTTAATTCTTTTAATTAAATCTTGTGCACTAGATTATTGATAGTATTATAATTAATTTACTTAGTTTTAATTAAAATCAAACTATTAAATTGAAGCCTTAAACAAAAGAAAGAAAATAGATAGGTAGATAGACCATTAATCCTCATGGGAATAATACTCTACTCATTCTATATTACTTGTGAACTCCGTGCACTTGCAAATTTCTCCCAATAAGTTTTTGGTGCCGTTGCCGGAGATTAAAGTAATTTAACACTATAATTGATTTAATTTTATTTGATTCAAGGCAAAGTTTTATTTTCTTCTTTAATTTTTGTGTTAAAATTTTTTGTTTTAATTGTGCAATTTTAGGTGTTGATTTCAGTGTATGCCCAAGACTTGAAGTGCGAAACCTCCACTTGAACCTTACATACCTGAGATTACTAATTTTGAGAGAGAAATCAAAAAGGCAAAACAACAAGAAGCAATTAAGATGGAAGATGATACAGGGGACTTCCAGGAGATAATAGAGATGAGGATCAAGGTCGACAAGGTAACCAACAAGGGAGTTAGAGAACTTTGTTGGAGTTCTCTATGCCAGATTTGAATGGCGCATAACATGGTATTGCTAGGCCAAGGGTGAATATAAACAATTTTAAAATTAAGCCAACTTTACCTCAAATGCTTCAATCAAGTGCACAATTATATGGATTGGCTAATGAGGACCCCAATGCTCATATAGCCAATTTCTTAGAAATATGTGATACCTTCAAGTATAATGGAGCTTCAGATGATGAGGTGAAACTTAGACTCTTTCCTTTCACTTTGAAGGATAAGGCAAAGTCATGATTGAACTCACTTTCATCGGGATTGTTGTCCCCATGAATATTTTGATGATACCAAAACTTATTTTAATTAAGCTTAAATTATATGGAGTTTATGTGATACAAATATTAGTTTGAATTTGAACTATCTTTATTATATATATTTGATGTTCATAGAATGTCACGGTATTATCAATTTTTTTTTTCAATATACTTCCACTGCTCACTATATTCAATGATCATCATTCAAGCTATCATTCTCAATAGACAAGGGAAATCTAATAATGTTTCATGAATATCATCATAACATATACATCATACCATCGATATCACTATGACATTCCAATTACTATAAAGCAACTATAGATAGAATTACTACAACTTAACAATAACACATACAATTCTTAAGCAAGATCATAAACATAAACATAAGCATATACATTATAGCTTTTTGATGAAGAAAAGCAATAAAGAAGTCTAGCCTACCCGACTTTTATCAACTTCTATACAATAACTTGTAATCCATAGACGATGTCATGAGTCATCAACTTAGTAAATTTATGAAATGCATGCAAAATTGAATTTCATAAGGAAGCAATGAATTGGTAATTATATACATATGAGATCAATGGGTAGCAATGTCATATATTCAATGGATCAATTTTGGCTTAGTAGTCTCAATAGCATTTTGATGGTTCAATAGCCTTTTAATAATGATAGGGCATTTATCAATAACTTTACTTTTAATAGTGTCACGACCCGACTTTCGAGCCGCGACGATCGTAGGGCATGGGTAGGCTAAAATCCACCGAAAACCTGTAGGAACCTTGCTAAACAATCATCTATATCATATCATGCAATCCAATCACTTACAATCTCCAATATCTAAACCTGACAATCATGCTTAATTCGTATTCATCATTTACATTCATACTTCATGTTCATCAATAATCATATCTTAAGTCATTTAACATATTACATCATTCATGAATCAATGCCTTAAAGGCCAAAAGAATATTCATTATTTACATGTACCTTTAATACATTTATCATTCATACATTTATCATAAAGCATCTAAAGGTTTGAATCATCATTATCTATACAATTAATCAAAATAAAGGAACTGAGCTTTACATTGATCATCAAAGTTTTCAAGGACTGGAGAAGAAGAATGCCTTGGAAACTTAAATGATAAACTATAGCTTACCTGAAAAATGGAATCATTAATGAGATAAAGTAGTGAGTAATAATTATACTACCATACTTGTAAGGCTTGGTGTTCCAAAGATGGCTCATAAGAAGGGTTCATGGTTCATGCAATAACAATAGTTCATGGCTTATACAATAACAATAGTTCATGGTTCATTCATCATGTACATGTCATGTTTAGCATAAATAACAATAACTTGAATAAAGGTTCATAAGTCTTAACGTTCCCCATGAGAATGAGTATATGCCATTTAGGCGTTACTGAGAACTGAGACATAGAACATATTCAATCATGAACATGGGAGGTAGAGGCTCTTCTTAACGGAGCATACCCTCATCTTTGTGCAAGATTGATCAGATCTCGCGGCTAGGACACCATAGCCCTTCTTAGCTAGAGCTTGGATACTTTACTCTATCCAACGGAGTACATTGTGCACAATGCCTGATGTCTTGGCCCACATCAGAGCTGGGGTTTCCTGCTTGGTTTCATGGTCATGGATATTTGTATAATAAGATATCATGAATCATAGATTATAATCATACATGGGTTCTTGAGGAATTCATATCATGGTCATACAATAATTATGGTCTTGGTTCATTTATGGTTCATAGTTATAATGAAATTTATATCACAAAAAAGATATTCAACAATGATCAACAATCATTTGGAAGTTCATGAAAGAATTAATCATTAATGTCCCATGGTTCAAAACACAATCATAATAGTATAAGTATCACTCACCTTAACAATGAAGAATCCAAAATGACTTGTTATCAATATCTAAAGCAAGTAAATGTGATGATCACAACCTTCATCATCAACTCTTATTGAATCTCTATGAGAATCTATAGAAAATCCAAATAGAAATATCAACAATTCCATTCTTTCCAATCATAACTCATCTAGGTCTTATACATCTATCAATCTAGCATACTAATCATAGAATTAGGAGTGTACTGAAAATGTTTCACCCATAAAGGGTACACCCAAGGGTACGGGCGTACCTTTGCCCGTACCTTATGGGGGATTTCCAGTAGCATTGGTATGCTCAGAGGTATGGGCATACCCTTAGGTGTACCTTAAGGCTACCATCCAGAATGAAGGGTATGCCTAGCAATATGGGCGTACCCTTGCCGGTACCATGCCCTGGGTTGGATTTCTAGTGAAATCTTCGGAGGATTGGGGAGAGAAGGCCCAAATCTTCACACCCAAGACTAAATCTATAAAATCAACTTTTATATCATGCAATGGACTCATACTTTAACTCCTTTCATCAATCAAAATATAGAATCAACAAAAGATTCTACAAACCCATTAAATCAGACCTATTATCATCAAAAATGGGAAAGTTTGAAATCTTCTTTTGAAAATCCATTTTCATACACTCATCATCCCCCAATTCATGTTTACAAATCATCATTCAATGACATTTTCCTCAAAGAATTCCCTTTTTAGAAACCCATTTAGGTAAATCAAAAGAAAAGAGAAGAATAAGAATAAGAAGAAAAATGAATACCCAAATCAACAACAATTAATACAAGATTTAAAGAAAATAGTTTAGATCATTACCTTTGAAGTTTGTCTCTTTAATGGAGATTTACTTTTGACAATGTAGAAGAGGAAGAATGAGAGAAGAAAAAGAATGAAAGCTTTTTGGCCTTGAGAGCTTTTAGAGAAATAAGGGAAATGATGGTAAAGTGACTAGGTTCAATGAACCTAGTCAGAGCATAAGAAAATTGGGTTAGTGGAAAGTGGAACCCACTTTCCACTAGCTCAATTTCTAATACAATAAAGAAATCAATATAAATGTACCAATACTCAATCAAATACTACCCAATAAACACATGCTACTAATTGAAAACTTATATATTAATATTTGGGGTATTGCAAATAGTCAATTGTTTATTGATGATTTCAGTTTCAATAAACAATAATGATAAGAGTGATCAATAATAGGTATCAAGGAAACAATCCTCTATGACATAATCAATCAATCAATAGAAGATCTCGGGTTAGTGTAACCACTGCACCGTGAGTCTTAATAACAATGGGAGAACTTAGGTTAATATAACCACAACACCACGAGTCTCAATAACAATGGAAGAACTCATGGGTGGGACTACACCACAAACCCCTATGAGTCTCAATAATAATATCAATAACAATGGAAGATATTATGCAGCGGGACTATACCACCGTCCTCATAAATCTCCATAACAATCAATATGATAATAACTTATCCTTATATAAATCCAAAGCATGCTTGCGAGGATATGTCTGACTTAGTTTATAAACTCGATCAGTTGAGTCACCAGTGCACTTGGTCTAATGATTTCTCCCATTAGTTGGGTATTCTATCATACGATATTGGTGGCTAGGTCTTAATTCAATAGATACAATAACAATTTGTCAATTCAATTGGTCTTTCAATAACAATCAATGTTTATCAATAACGAATTCGATAAAAAAGCTATTAACAATGGAGCATTAAAGCTTTACAATGCGAAAGGTTTCAATAAGCAATAACAATGGATTTAATAACGATAACTATGAATTCGATAACAATAACAATGAATTCAATGATGATAACAATGGATTCAATAACGATAACTATGAATTCAATAACGATAATAATGGATTCGATAATGATAACAATGGATTCAATAACGATAACAATGAATTCGATAACTATAATAATGGATTCAATAACGATAGCAATGAATTCAATAACGACGATAGCAATGAATTCAATAACGATAACTATGAATTCGATAATAATAATAATGAATTCAATGACGATAACAATAGATTCAGTAACGATAACTATGAATTCAATAACAATAACAATGGATTAGATAACGATAACAATGGATTTAATAACGATAACAATGGATTCGATAACTATAACATTAGATTCAATAACGATAACAATGGATTCAATAACGATAACTATAAATTCGATAACAATAACAATGGATTCGATAACGATAACCATGAACTCAATAACGATAGCAATGGATTCAATAACAATAACTATGAATTAAATAACGATAACAATGAATTCGATAATAATAACAATGAATTCAATGACGATAACAATAAATTCGATAATAATAACAATGAATTCCATGACAATAACAATGGATTTAATAACGATAACAATGATGAGTCTTGGTTTCAATAAGCAATATGGTATTAACAATAAAAGTATCGAAAATCTCAAACAATATGGATCAATTGGAATGAAATGCACAATGAACGCATTTAAACAAAACATTTCATAACTTACCTCACTTGCTTTAACCTTTCAATTATACTCAAATGGCATGTGGTTCATTCAGTTCTTGGCTCACTTTAGCCTACACATAAAATCCCCAAGTCATACATTGAACATATTATATAAAACATTAACCATATTTCTTGATATCTCAAATCTAACCATAGATCCATCATTCTTAAACCTTA
>CATKHJ010080915.1:0-17939 GCA_949750685.1 Vernicia montana | reverse complement strand
ATTATAATTGTTAACTAGCTGGATCGAACTTAATAAAAAAATTTAATTAATTATTTTTTATAAATAAATTTCATAAACTATTTAAACTTAAGTAAATTTATTAAAAGTTATTCGCGTTCTGATTCAAAATTAAATTTCTTTATTTTAATATAATGTCACTTGACTTAACTTAAATTCGAGTATGAAGATCATTTCATAAAAAATAAGCCAAATAGAAAAAAAAAAATAGATTTTATAAATATAAACACAATATTCAAATTTAATAAGTTACAAATGAAATAGCTAAATTCTAAAAAAAAAAATTATTCATAATTACAAAAAAAAAATTGATATCTTCTAAAAAATTACAATCTCTTTATATTTTATCATATATTACAAGAATTTTTTTCAATTCTTATTAGTTGCAAAAAAAATGTATGATTTTACGAAATTTTGACTCCTTTTGTGTAATTTAACAAGTTATGAAAAAGTTTCTAAATTAATGAAAAAGAAAAATAATTTCGTAATTACGAAAAAATTGACTCTCTTATGAAAAATCATAATAATCTTATATTTTTTCGTAGATAAAACTATTTTTTTTTTTGTAATTCTTCTTAGTTGTGGAAAAAAATTTTAATTTTATGAAATTTTGGTTCCTTTTGCGCAATTTAACACGTTACGAAAAAGTTTCTAAATTAACGAAAGAATAATAATAATTTCGTAATTACGAAAAAAAAAAAAGACTTTTTTACGAAAAATTACAATCTTCTTATATTTTTTCGTAATTCTTTTTTATTGCGAAAAAAATTTTAATTTTACGAAATTTTGACTTTTTTTGTGTAATTTAACAAGTTACGAAAAAGTTTTTAAATTAACGGAAAAGAAAAATAATTTCGTAATTACGAAAAAATAGCTATTTTACGAAAAATTACAATCTTCTTATATTTTTTAATAAATAAAACTATTTTTTCGTAATTTTTCTTAGTTGCGAATTTTTTTTTAATTTTACGAAATTTTGACTCCTTTTGTATAAATTAACAAAGTACGAAAAAATTTCTAAATTAACGAAAAAGAAAAATAATTTCGTAATTACGAAAAAAATTACTCTTTTACGAAAAATCACAATTTTCTTATATTTTTTCGTAAATTAAACTTTTTTTCGTAAAGTTTATAGGTGCATAATTTTATAATACTACTTAAAGTCATTTTAGTAATTTTCATCTTTAGTTGGTAACCTGTAATAGTAGGTTAACTTAATTATAATACTTTAAATATAATAATTATATTTATATTTATCATTATCCTATTGGTTATTTAAAATAAAGTAAATTTACTTTGTTTTAAACAAAGTAACCATAGAATTCACCATATATTGAAATGCTTGTTTTACTGCTTAAATATTATTACAACCAAAGTCTCACTTTGAATTGTGAAGTATCTATGTCTGAATATTAGCCAGTTAACAAGATCGGGAATGTAGAAATTAATAAATAGTATATTAGTTAAAATCTAAGAGTGCGTTTGGTATCGTTTTCTATTTTCTGTTTCTTAAAAATAAAAATAATATTTTGAAAATCAAAATTTTTTATTTTTTATTTTCTACTTTCTGTTTTCAAAATGTTTCTGAATAAATATAAAAGAAATAAAAAATAATAATTTTTTAAAAATATTTTCTAATACTTATTTTTTTAAAATTAAAAAAAAAAAACAAAAAACTACAATAATACTAAACGCCTCCTAACTTTGCAGTCTCCAAGAGATCATATGTGCTTACCAAGAGGAAAATAAGTAAAAGATGTGAATGAGCTAGCTATTATCCATATTCACACATATTTACGATATATATATATAAACGTACCCTCTTTACCAGGTAATGCATTACCTAGTAAAGAGGGAAATTCTCTATCCATTACCTCTTTATCAGGTAATGGATACGTACCCTCTTTTTTACCAGGTAATGGTACGTATCCATTACCTGATAAAGAGGTAATGGATAGAGAGTTTCCCTCTTTACCAGGTAATGTGAAGAGGGAAACTCTCTATCCATTACCTGGTAAAGAGGGTACGTATCCATTATCTGGTAAAGAGGTAATTGATAAAGAGTTTCCTTCTTTATTAGGTAATGCATTACTTGGTAAAGAGGGTATATATATAGAGAGAGAGAGTTTCCCTCTTTACCAGGAAATGTAAAGAGGGAAACTCTTTATCCATTACCTGGTAAAGAGGGTACGTATCCATTACCTGATAAAGAGGTAATGAATAGAGAGTTTCCCTCTTTACCAGGTAATGCATTACTTGGTATATATATATATATATATATAAACGTACCCTCTTTGGGTACATTTGATTTGTAAATATATATTATTAATTTCAGTTCAATTTTGGTTCGATCCCAATTAAATCTCTTGACCCATAATTCTATGTCCTTCCCGGTTTAAAGATTGAGCATGATTTGAAAACTATGGTATACTTGTTTTTCATCTAATATTAATAAAATGTCCTTGGGTTATAAAAAAAATATTAAAAATTAATTTTTACACATTGTTTTAAAATTTTCTTTTAATTAATCTTATTAAAAACAGACTATTTTTTGAGGGAAAAAAAGACTATTTAAATAAAACTAAAAGATTCAATCGAAAAATAATCCTAATTATTACAAATCAAATTAAAGTTTCTAAAATCTTAACCATAGCCTTAATTCTCTAGGTGATGCAATTAATTAATGAATTATTTATAAATATTATCATAATTCATTGAAAGCCATTAACATTTTGGCAATTATATATATATATATATATTTCAGGATTACCATTCTCACAAAGTAAATTATACTATATATCTCACAAAGTAAATTATACTATATATAATTTACTTTGTGAGAATGGTAATCCTGAAATAGAAATATAAGAAAGGATATAAGAAGAGAGCTATCTAGTTTTCTTCCAACCGCCCACTATACCTACCCTCCATCTCTATTTCAACTACCTCTGACCACATATACATCTGTTAACCCATTCATCTGCTTTCTTTTCATTTCCTGATTCTTCCAATTGCCATTTATCTTTCCACCTAACAAAAACAAAGTTAAAAGATTTAACTCGAAAAATTATATATATAAGAGCTTATATGGTTCATGTTTTAATGATAAGTGATTAGTAGTAGCAGGGGCGGCTCAAGATTTTTGGAGGCTTAAAATAAAGTCATTAGGTGAGATTTTTAAATTAAAGACTATATAGGCAGCAATAATAGGTAACAAATAATAGCAGCAAGAGGTTAACAAAACCAGAAAAATTCAACAACAAGTATTTCTGAAATAAATCAAAAATTAAAATTAAACTTTAAATTTACTTATGCCTTTTTAGATGCAAAATTATTAATTAAATTTTTATATTCAAGTTTAGCTAATAAATCATTTTCGATAGATAAAACTGCTAAACAATTTAATCTATCTTAAGACATGGTTGCTCGTAAATAATTTTTTATAATTTTAACTTGGAAAAATTTCTTTCTGCAGATGCAACTGGAACATATATTGTAAGTAGTATTATATATGCAATGAAACAATCTGAAAAACAACATAATTCTTTTTATTAGATTAAGTATTTCAATTGGATTATTAATATATGCCTTTGCAATTTCTTTTAAAATTTTTAATTCCGAAAACAAATCAAAATCATCTATATCAAAATGAATGTTTTGCTTAAGAAATTTTTCAAGGACAATACATTTTTTTTTCTAAATTACAATTATCAAATGATCTTAATATTTCAAGACAAAATAAAAAAACCAAATATATTATTATACTTCGAAAAGAGTTTAAATTTATCATGCAATGAAGATATTATTTGATCTACAATATAATATAAATAATCAATTAGATAGAATGAGATAGCCGTTTCACAAGAAAAAAAAAATAGACGTGAAGATTTCTTTGGTTTGAGAGGTAACAATTAAGTAAGTAGTTGAAAAAAATTATGGATTTATACTACTATTTAGGAAAAGCGAATAGATTTTTTTTAAGAGAAGGAAAAGCTATAATATAATCTTATTTTCAAAATTATATTAAGTTATTAAGTTAAGTTATATTTTCATAATTTTAACCTTTTATTTTCTCTACTTTATTTTTGTAAAAATACTTCATATTTTCTATACTATATATATAGGAGGCCTTTATACTATATATATTATATGAAAAATTTTCATATATATATATATATATATATAAAGGGCCTTTATAATCGGAGAGCCTAAGACGATTGCCTTAGTCGTCTTACTTACTAAGTCAGCCCTGGTAGTAGTTGGTAATTATTATGCTAATAATTAGTGGCTACATGTAGCTATTTTTTCCATAAGCCAAGATAAAATTTATTAATAAAAGAGATGAGAAATGATGTTTTATAGATATTCAAAGAAAGGTGATAGATCTCTTTTGTGTGAACTTGGGTCTTGAATGACTTCTTGAACATGCAAGACGAGCAAACGAGCATTAAAATGCCAAGTCTGGACTTGACAAGACTTCTCTGATGCATAAGTCAAATGTTTGATTCTTAGGATTCTTAAGGAAAAAGATGGCCAATCTTGAGAGAGGAGTCTCTTAGTGAGAAAATGAGGTGAGAACTTGAAGAATAAATATGAGAATAGTAGTAAGTGAGAATATTTGTCTTATACCATACGTGTCAGCAAAAAAGGGAGTTGGTTGGTATACAAGTACATCATTCTCATTGGTGTGCAGAGAACTTAGCTAAGATGGGGTGGATGAAGTCCTAGGGTGTCAGACTTTTGCTGTTGCGCCACCTGCCTCATGTCAGTGTTGTGCTTTGACTGAATGTTAAGATTAGACGGTTTGTCATATCTTGGTGTGCCAGAGACTGATGTACTCTGAGTTTTAGTGTTGATAACCATGCGTTAGAGCATCACTGAGCATGTAAGGGGTTTCAGCTTATTATTTGGTGATGTTAGCCTGGGGTGGGACAGAGGACTTCATAGATGAGGCTCGAGACAACGAGGGAGCACCTTGACGAGTCACTTTCATAAGGATAGTCTTGTCTTAGACGAGCTTTGAGGGGTCCACACTATGAATTACCCTTGAAGACGTCTTCTTCTAGGCCTTCTATATCCATTCATATTCTCTTAAGAGGTGAGCTTGGTGTCATGTTTGAGGCTCAAAGACAATAGCTAGATTTATTCCTCATCTAGAACCAATATTATTAATTTATATATTATTTCTTTTCATATAAAAATGTAAGGTTGGTAGGTCATTTTGTATATTTGGTAGGAATATTATATGTTAGGATTATGACTCAAAATTCTAACGGGACTTGAAAGAAGATCTTTTTCTATTTTATATGTGAGAAATATTTATCAATTGAGTGGAGGATTATTTCCTATATAGAGTAAAATTTTTATGTTAATGTTATTTCTAATTGGATGAGAATCCTAATTGAGTGAGAATTGATAGTGGGTGACATTATAAGTATTATAGGAGAAGTTCATTGGCTTTGACCCAATGTTGTGGTAGAGTTAAAGTAGCAATGATTGTTGAGTGGTAGGCCATAAAATACATGGGTAAAATGCCTTTTGTGATATTGTGAGGAGAGTTTATAATTTTATCTGTTCAAAAATTATAATATGATGATATAATGATTTAGTAGATTATACCGTAAATATAAGTCTATTAAGAAACAGAATCACGTAAAAATTATTTGGGTGGTGATGGTGAAAGTGGTGGTGATGAGGTGATTGTATTTTTACTTAGAAAAATTAATGAAGAAAATTTTAGATAACATTTTAAACTTATTTTCTAGTTTACTTTTAAAATAATAAAACAGTTTTCTGATAAAAATTTGTAAAACAATCAAAATAAATACAAAATCTTATTTTCTGTTTTTATTTCAAAAATTTTATAGAAAACTATAATAATTTTCTCCAACAAAACACGCTCTAAATTTTTTTTAAAAAAATTCAATTTTCAAATACAGATTCCAAACTGGCCCTACATCTACAATTCTAAGTACATTGAAAAGTTATCTAAGAAAGTTTGAAGTGATATACTCTTTGACCAGTTATATGTTCGTTTATAATCCATTTATGGATAATATTTTTTTTTTATACTATTTATAACCAAAAAATACAGCGTATGTAATATGATAATCCATTAAAAAAAAAAAAGTTTTCTCCATTTTAATATAATAACCATTATACTTAAATAATGAATTGCCCATTATATTTTATTTTTCCTACTTTTTTTTACAACAATTTTTTTTACATGATATGTTTTCCTTTTTTTTTGTTACAATAATTTTTTTTGGATGATCTGTTTTTTTTTTTTTACAATAATTTTTTTATGAATTGTTTTCTTTTTCTTTCCTTATAAATTTTTTTATCACATTTTTTTTAATTAATTTTTTTGAATAACTATTTTCTTACAAAAAAAATTTCAATGATGACCTTTTTTTTTTACAACAATTTTTTTAATAACATTTTTACCATTAATTATATGTAACTCTTTATCTTTGTTTTTTTCACAGACAAAATTCTTTAATTTAAAACTAATAAAATTCAACCAATCCAATCAATACTTACCCTTTTTCTTACCATGCTAATTTCAATATAACTAATTAATTTTTTTTTAAATGTATATATACACAAACACACATAAGAATAAAGAATGAACACATATACACTTCAAAATCATGACAATTTTAAAGAGGTATGCTAACTTTTATATTCCACACACACACACTTTACATTATCGATGTGGGAGGCCGAAACCTCAACCCACTCTTAAATAAGCACAATCTAAAAAAAACAATATCTTATTTTGATAATTATAACAAAAATATGATGTCAATTACATTATATTACATCCTTATTAATTATATTATATTTTTCATTACATTACATAATTTATTACGTTACATCATATATCAAACATAGTCCTAGGATACATTCAATAAATCGTAATATAATATAATATATAAAAAATATTTTTATTTTTTAATATAATATTTACATTAAAAATACATTTTATTATAACCTATCAAATGTAGGTAGCTTTATTTCTTTCCAATTTTAAAACTATTAAAATGCATGTTATATGTATGTATATGTATTATAGCAAACAGACTTGATAATCTTCTTCTTCTTATTTTTTTTTTGAGTACTCAATTTTTTTTTTAGTACTAATGAGACTTGATAATACTGTCACATTAATTAGATAGCAATAATATGTTGGTTTTAGACTTTTAGTTAATATAAATTTTAAATTCAATTTTTTTTTTTAATATTAGGGAGGGGAACATCCAACAAAAACACAATAGACTACACAACAGATGGTAACTTTCACCTTTAACATTTCTCACCAAATTAGTGACAATTATTTGTGGTCTAAGAGACTCATACTTTCTACTTCCCACATCTTTAAAAAGAATGAAAAAACCAATTAAATCACACATAATTGGCAATTTTGAATTCAATTTGATCGATAGTCTAGTAATTTTATCATAATTTACAATTTTAATCATGATTTGATTTATAGACAATATTACAATTAATTTATGTAACAAATATATTATATTTTTCAAGTTATAAATGTCATACAAATTAAATGGGTTGTGTCGAGTTCATAACTCATATACGATCTAATTAAATAAACAGGTTACACGTGTCGTGTTCGTGTAACCTGTTTAATTTTCGTATCATGTTAGGGTGACACGATTAATAAATGAATCGTATTCGTATTGACCTTAATCGTATTATCTGAGTAAATCAACTCGACACAAACATGATCTACTAACATGTTTTGACACCCCTAGTAATAATACTTAGAGTACTACTTTTAGTTGTCATAAAAGATGGTACTATAGACATTTTATATCTAGTAATCTTATCATATTAGAGATCAGTTACTTCTACACCTAAATAATGTTATTTGAAATCTTGTATATACCTGAATAGGGATGGCAGTGAGGCAAGTTAATTTCCATTACTCGTACCCATCCCGTCAATATTTTTTTATTATCTAAAAATCTTAACAGTTGTCTTAAATTTAATGGTTTGGATTAATCTAAAATTAATATTATCAATTAGATTTTCATTAAAGAGACTAATATGAAGACCTATCACTTTTTTTTTGGTCATGTGGGTGCTGGATTCTTAGAAGAAATAATTATAGATGATAAGAAATTTTTTCTTTGAAGTTCCTTTTTTTTTCTTCTTTTTTTTAAAAGTATGATTAGTATCGTATGAAATATATATATTTGCATGTATTTATTGAAAAAAAAAGTTTTGAGTTTTTTAAATTAATTGTGCTTATTTAAAATTAATTTCAGATAAAGTTTTAAAAATGAGTTTTATTCAAAATCAACTTTTAAACTCATAAAAGCCAAATCACAAATAATTATTATTATTATTATCTATTTGTCCATATGATTTCTTTCTTATTTTTATAAAAAATCCTATTGAAATTAATGGCATTATCAATCATTTATATTTTTGTTGTTTCCTTTTGTGAATTCATACTTTTTATATTTACTATAAAATAAAATAAAATAATTTCATTAATTTCTTTAAATAAAATATATTAAATTTAATAGAATTGACAAGTGATCAAGTATAAATAAATAAAACATACTAAGATATAATCTAAAAGTAAGTGCATATATAATTTAGGTAATAAACTTAAATTCAAATCTCTTTTCCCCTAATGCTGAAAAAAAATGCTATAAATAAATAAATTTTTTTTCTTATTTTATAATATAACAAAGATTTTAAATTATTAATTTTGTAAACCAATAAAATTTCAAATTTAATTTAACCTAATTGAAATTAATTTAATTCCATATTCATTATTTACAAATAATTTTTTTTCGAAGTTAATGATTTTTATATTCATCTAAAAACATAATATTAATGTTACTATAATATACTCCATTCGTTTCACAATAACTGTCGTTTTAGAAAGAATTTTTTATTTTAAATTATTTGTCGTTTTAAGAGTTCAATACAATATTTATTATTATTTTTTTCTAATTTTACCCTTATTCTAATTCCAATATTTCATATGTTTTTTCTTATTTGGTAAGAGAAAATAAGGATATATTTGTTCATATTAATTAAAATTAAAACTATTTAATAGCTTTCTTAATATGTGTGTATCATCCTAAAACGACAGTTATTGTGAAACGGATGGAGTATATAATTGTGTCTAAAAACATTTTTTAAAAAATTAATATTTTTTGTAAATCGGCTTATTAGCACAACAGATCAAAAATAATAACAAGGAATATAAAGCAATAAAGTAAAGAGAGATAGAAGAAAATATATAGAGAGAAAATGGGCTCCACTCCCTTATATAGAGGAATAGCTAGAGTTTTGTTGCATACAACATTACTGAAATAGCTCTATACTATAATCTTTCTAAAATATATACTCAAGAATGTTTAAATAATATCCACATATAATAATTTATTTATAACATTTTTCCTTGGATATAACTTGCGCTATGAATATATTTTGTTAAAAACCTTACTAGAAAACCCAGTGGAAAAAAAACGTATTTAAGGAAAAGAGCACAATTCATGCGCTATTCTATCATTGCACAGATTGCTTCATTAAAACCTTTGGTCAAGAAAGCCTGTGAGACAAAAACTTGACCAAGAAAAAATAGTACAATTTTATACTGATTCGCTCTCCCTGATGAAGATAACATTTTAAGATGGCACATATTAATTAATAAAACAAGCCATTCAAATATGACATTATATGAGGACTTAGTAAATAAGTCTGCTAGATTGTCATTCGAGCGAATTTGGTGGATATCTATTTCATCACTCTTCTGGAGCTTATACATATTAAAGAATTTGGGTGAAATATATTTAATTCGGTCATCTTTGATATATCCACTTTTAGTTTGTGCAATACAGATTGCATTATTCTCAAAAACTATAATGGAAACATATTTATTGAGGTGCTTCAGGATCATAAATTTTTTTTTAAAAAATTGCAGTATCATCATAAGTAAACACATACTTAGTTTGAGATCTATCCTTATATGGATTAGACAAATAACCAACATCCGCATGTAGACCAATATCAAATATGAATTATATGAAAATATAACAAAATCAATTATATCTCGAAGATAACACAATAAGTCTTTTACACCACTCTCATGTCTCTTGGTAAGTGCAGAGCTATACATAGTTAGAAATTTTTCTTGCAAATACATATCAGGCCTGATGCAATTTGCAAAATACATGAATGCCCTTATAGCACTCAAATATGGTATTTCAGGACCAAATAGCTATTCGTTATCTTTTTAGGTCTAAAATAGTATTTATTCACTTCCAGTGAGCGGATACCATTAATGTGCTTAAGGAAAAAGATTTATTTATACAAAATTACTTAAGTACCTTTTCCACATAAATAGACTGGTATATTAGGATTATTTAGGATAAATGATCAATATACAGGTCAAAACAATTTTTTTTTCTTTTTCTAAATTCATCTAGAATTCACTTTTCAAAAGTTTGTTAGGAGTCTCATTTAAATCATTAACATATACTGCAATAATAATAAAATCACTATGTGATCTTTTATGAATACATATGATCATAATGTATTATTAATATATCATTCTTTCAATAAGGATTCAATCAAACGATTATACCACATATGTCCAGATTGCTTTAATCCATATAGGGATTTCTATAATTCGATGTAATTTATGTCACATGTTTGATGTGCATTCATTTCTATTATCTTTAGTCCTTCAGGAACTCTCATATAAATACCATTTTCATAAGGTGCATATCAAGTCTTTCTTTAACTGCCATACTAATTAAGTAACGGAACGTGATCATATTCATAACAGGATAATGAGTTTTCTCATTAGTTAATACAAGGTCTATGCGAAAAACACTTGCAACTAGTCTCGCTTTATATCTTACCACTTCATTGTTCTCATTACGCTTTCGGACAAACACCCATTTATACCCAATTGATTTTACATTTTAGGGAGTCAGCATAACAAGTCCGAATATCATGCGTTTAAATAACGAGTCTAACTCGGTCTGAATTGCCTCTTTCTATGATGGTCAGTCATGTCTATGTTGACATTTATATTCATAGATTCTGAATCCATATTGTTTCTTGAAATAGCAAGAGCTACTGTTGAGTCAAATTCATCATTGACGATAAATAAATTTCTATAAAATCTTTCTCCTGTATCACAAAATTAATTAAGATCTCGTAATTTTCATTCATTTGATCATCAACTCCATTAGCCATATCTGGAGGATCTAATTGTTCCGTTATCTCAGTCTATGTCTCATAATTGGTTATAACTCTTTGACTGAGATCTTTATTTTCAGGAGATTTTCTCTTTAGGAGATTTTCTTAGTGTCGCTGCTTTTTCGTTTTCTATGAATTTTTATCTTTAGTTCCAATTTACAATCCACGCTTCTAGCGTATATTGAGCTCGATTGATTTTTTTTTTCTGCGAATTTTTATCTTTAGTTCCAATTTACTATCCACACTTCTGGCGTGTGTTGAGCTCGATTGATTTTCTATTTTCAATAGGAACCACAATCCTTACTAGGGTATTAGCAGCTAGAATATGAGACGTTGTCACTCTTTTAGCATCTATAAATGCATTTGGCAGTTGAATTGCAATTTGTTACAATTGTATTATTTTATGAACTTATAGTTCATTTTGACTTGTACATAGATCAAAACTGCTTAAACAGTCTTCATTCCAGGAAATTTCTTGACATTTTTAGCACTAACAGGTGCTTTTCTCTCCCCTAATGTCGGAAAATATGCCTCATTAAAATAAATTTCAAATCTTCTCTGTGGACTCATTTTCACACATTGAAGTGGTATTATTAGTACATACATGGCATAAAAAAAAAAAACTCGCATATGAGAAATATTAAGCTCATATCCATGTACAAGTTGTAAAGGGAGAGTATGTATTATATGCATAATGACATGTCATACCAAACATTCAAGATTTTATTATTGAACTATAAGTTCAATACTTGAACAAATTACTCCTTCAGGGAGTCTACAGATTGAGCTGAGTTGTGTCGTCTATGTGGATTGTTTTTCTTCCAGAGTTCTCATTATCTACCAAAAGTACCCCACTATTGTGTTTTGACTTTTGGTAAAACTCAACAAGATGTTTCACCCATATCCATTATTCATGTGGTTATCTACAACATTCACTTCAAATATCACTGTTGTACTAGTGGGTCTAGCTTGATGATTTCTCATTAATGATTTATTTTTTTCAGTCACTAGATGACAAACAATAAGCTCAGAATATTTGTAAATTTTGCTCTCTATACTGCTGCTGTAGGAGCATGTTAGAGGTATGAAAAATAGTATGTTTTCTATAACATATTATATTTTATAATTTTAATACCACATAATTTCAGCTGTGAAGTAATTCTAAACATGATTGAATTTTATTCTAAAGAGAATAGTATCATAATTAAATCAGTTTTCCAAAGACTTACAGACAATTTATTTAGTTATTCAGTAACATAGGATATGAGTTCTTTAACAAATTAGAATACTAGTGTACCATAAATTTATGATACTTAGTTATTCAGGAACTTATGATCAATTTTTCAAGAATTTTATATTTTATTTATTTATTTAATTAGTTTTTCAAGAACTATTAATAATACTAGTTATTCAGGAACTGTATTAATTTATTTAATTTTATAAGAATACAAATTCTTCATAAATTACAGATAATACTAGTTTTTCAGGAACTATATTAATTTATTTTAATTCTATAAGAATATAAGTTTTTCATAAACTACAGATAATACTAGTTCTTTAGGAACTAAAATTTAGAATACAAGTTCTTTTGGAATTATGTTAAAATTAATTAAAATTAAATAGTATCAAATAATAATATCTCCATCAAACAATAGTAATAAAATTATTATTATAAAAATAATAATTATATACCATAAAGAATATTATTATGCACATGTATATCAAATATTAATAAAACCAGTATATGCAATATACATATAATATATATATGTATATTCACATATAAAAAAATTAACTTACTTTAGAGATAGAGTGCATGCTTTATTGGTAAACATGAATTTAAGAGAAATATGATCTGCTGAAGAACTTTAAAAGTCAAAGCTGAAGCTTTTTTGTTTAACATAGTATTTTCAGCCAATGTAATTTTCTTTAGCTCTCTTTCTCAATTTATAAGTGTCGGTCCAAGTGATTCTTTATGACTCGATACATTAAAGAAAGAAAAAAGGCGGCGATTATGAGCAAGTAAATAAATCTATAACCTCGTGCTGATAACGTGTAAAAGAAAATTGATCATAAGCCTCAACGGATATAAAATTGATCAGAACGTGTAAAAGAAAATTAAGTTACAATTTATTACAATTTGATATTTGTGTGCTAATAAGCCTCATCCGAATCAAGACCCAAGCTATTAATAATAATATATTATATTAATTACTCGAATATTTAATTATTAGATTTCTAAATTCATGTGGTATCCACATGAATTTATTAAATAAATTTATAACACCTATTAATTTAAATTAAGCGAAAACATATATACCTCGTGCTGATAACGTGTTGATAATCGGCTTATTAGTACAACAGATCAAAGATAATAACAAGGAATATAAAACAATAAAATAAAGAGAGATAGAAGAAAATATGTAGAGAAAAAATGGGTTTTAAATTCTTATTATTAGATTAATCTTAGCTTCCCTTATATAAAGGAATAGTTAGGATTTTAGTGTATACAACATTACTAAAATAATTCTATATTATAATTTTTCTAAAATATATACTTAAAAATATTTAAATAATATTCACATATAATAATTTATTTATAATAATATTCATAAAATATGATTGGTAAATGTCATCTCTCTCTCTCTCTCTCTCTCACATAACAAATCATTAAAGGTAGTTGTTAATTAAGTAGATGATGAGGACATACAACAGTAAGTCAAATATTGACACGTTTAGATTAACAAGCACAGTGTTCCAAAAATTCAAGAAAATTCAACCTTGAATTTTTTATTTATTTTTTTAATATTAAGGAAAATCCAACTGAGTCTATTGTTAATTAAAATATGTGTTTATGATTAAATTATGTTGTGCCATTTTTAAAACTATTGGGACATAATAATAATAATAATAATAATAATTAGTTAAAAAAGTCATAGCCGCGCGTTGATTTATAAAATCTAATCTTATATATATATATATATATATATATATATCAGGTTAATTGGATCTCACACCAACACACCACCATCGCATGAAGCTCAGAAAAATCTAAAATTTCCTCATAAAATCAGGTTAACTCGTCTTTTATTATATGTCAATTTCTTCTTCTTCTTCTTCTTCTTCTTCTTCTTCTCTCAACTTTGAGTTTTTTCGTTTTATTTTCTTTTTATAAAGCAAGTCGAGAAGATTATTAAGATTCATTAAAATATCACACCTTATCTTTGATTGATTTCAGGTGGAAATTATCGAACACCAAAAGAAGAGTAAAATAAGAAAAGAAAAAAATTCATCGATCATCAATCGGGTGAGTAAGTTCCATGCTATATGCTTATCAAGAGAGCAGTCTTTTTGTAGCTTATTAACCTTTCTTTTCATTGTCTGTTCGACCTTAAGGGTACATTTGATTAGTGTTAAAATATAAATCTCACATGAATTAAATATAAGATGTTAAATGAGTTTATATATAATTGAGTTCTTCAACCTCAATAGCTAGCTTTTTGAGATTGACACTCTCAAGACTATATAAGCTCCAATATTTGTAAGATGGTATCAGAGCGAGAAAAATGATCTATGTACTTACCCCTGTTCTATCATAATTGGGACTGAAATTTTAATTTTTCTTTTAATTTTCGGTATATTCCGGGTTTAGTCTGATTTCAATTCTTGTCATGTAGTGGGTTTCTTTAATTATCTTTCGCTCGGTGATGAGCTTTCAAATTTATTTATTCGTCCGTATTGGGCTTTCAATTGTTTCAACTCAGTTCTCGTCATAAATTTATAAGTGTCAACTAAATTTAATAAAAATTGTCTTGATTCAGTTGTCACTTAAGAGGGAATGTTAAAATATAAATCTCACATGAATTAAATATAAGATGTTGAATAAACTTATATATAATTGGATTCTCTAATTTTAATAGCTAGCTTATGTAATATACCTGTAATAATTACATAAGTTTGTTGATTACATATGAATAGTTAGCATCTAGTAGATACAGATAATACTCATCACTCATATTTAAAAAAAAATACAAACAAACAAACAAGGCTTCTCATGTGAAAACCAACCCCTTTCTAGCTAAATTTTAATGCATTTATAATTAGTGTATGTGTTTGTACTTTGTCCTTGTGAATCCAATTTACTTTTGTACAAAAAGTAGGTATTGACAAGCTATATTGTTGTACTAATTACAAAAAATAGAAACTCAATTTAACAAAAAAAAAAAAAAAAAATTTGGGCAAAAAAAAAAATTTAACAAAAAAAAAAAAAAAAAGATTCAAGGCATTATTGTAAATTTAGAAAATTTTTATTTATATTAAGAATACATACCACTCGATATGGAATATCATGTAAAGCATGTATGCGTATATTCTCATCTCATATATTTAATTATTGTGTGAATATTATTTAAATAAACTGAATAATTAAATAAGTCTTATATATATATATATATATATATATATATAGTAAAGACGCTAATATTATTAATTTTTATTTTATTTATTATATTATATTCAACAAATATATATATTTAATATAGGTAAGATTTACTAAAAAAAAATCCATCAAAATCCATCTCATGCGAGCCCGAATGGACTGGTTAGTGCTTGGCCTGGTTCAGCACTTGTTTGAAACATGCAGTACTTATAGTATCTGGTTCATAACTGTAGACTACTAATCAAATTTGGATATATATTGGGTAGGAGTGAGATTATATACATTGTCAACCATACTATAACCAAAGTATATATATTTTGGACCGGGTTATGTTTGAAAAATTTTAAATGTATTTTAGATTGAAGTTTGAGCATGTGAAATTAATATATATATATATATATATATATATTGATTAAACATGGAGAAATCCAGTAGTTAAGGTCGAACAGGGCAACGAACGCAGGGTTAAGCTAAAAGACTGGTCGTTTGATAAGGATTTGCATGGAATTGGACACCCCAACTCTTATGCTGGTAAGTACACAGCCAATTCTTGAAAAAGGTAAGAGCAAAACTATTTTTCCTTTTTTTATAGTATAAAAACATTAATATTCTTTTCAATCTATGTATTATTTTTAATATATGAAAGTTATGCTCTCTTTTAATTTAAAAAATAAAAATAGATAGATGATAGAGTTGAGGTGCATAGGTGGACCAAAGCCCAAATGGTTGAAAAATCTTCATAAAATGTAGGATTTTACTAAGGCCGAAAAGCCTGGTAATTTCTAAGGGTAGCCCAGCCCAATCCAACTGTTACCTCTGATACAAAAAGTACTAAATTAACCAAATATAAAAACTGCTCATGGCATTTACTAATTCTAAGCCTGTGAAGAACCCACTCCACCTTATAATCGGAGAAGGACACTTACCGGTTATCAACCGGCCACTGATTCAGGTTATTTTGCTATTCCCTTTCAAACCAATTTCGGTTTGGGCTCTAATTTATTTAATTATTTAATTTATTTATTTTTGGCCAAAGAATTTATTTAATAATTCAGTTTTAATAATTGTGTATACATATATCTCTGGTTAGGTTAGAGTGGTGGTTGTTGGAAATTATATCTGAGTCTTCCATTTGAATGTAAAAACTAAAAACAGATGATGGGTAACAATCAAAATGTGACTTTTTCAAGATCTTTTTTTAGAAGTGATTTACTGCTTTCACTTTTCACTTGCCTTCTTTGTGGGAGTCAGTCTTTGAATTTCTTTTCATTATTTTAAAAACAATGAACTAAGATGTAATGTGGTAGGATGTAAATAGAAATTCAATAGAATAAAGAATTAAAATTTTTATTTGATCCTATCCCTACTAATCTGCACATAAATTTCATTTAATTGTATTACATCATAATATTGTACGTACCAAACATAGCCTAACTCTCTTAATTTAAATTATACCTATAAAGAAGATATAGATGCAGCAGAGGACTGTAGTTAAGGGAATTGGATCCATGTTTGCTAATATCAAAATTGTATTGGATGTTATCGATCAACTTTTGGTTTAATGGTACTGTAATTATCTTCAGATTGAGAGATCTCAAGTTTGAATTTTAGTCGAAACCAAATTTTCCCAAAAAAAACTGTATTGAATGTTGGATACTTGAACGGAATGTTATGTGTTAGATTCAGCCAGTGTAAATTGCATTAATATAAAGCAAATTACCTATTACCGAAGCCTTAAATTTTGCATATATCCACAATGGTAAATAGATGGGTTTCATCCATCCATTGTATGTGAGCAGAAAATAACTGGTTTTATTGGTTCTGACTAAAATCATATATCTAGCTTTGGTTGTTACAGATTAGACGCAAATGGGGTTTATCATTTGCAAATTATAGAGTGAAATGCAACTTTTTCTCTGTTTTCTTTGTGTTGCAGATGGTAAGATCAAAAGAAAAAAAATTGCAGGCACCAGTAACCTTAAATATTTCAAGGAGAGATACATTGCTATATTTGACAGCTGAAACTGTAGGTGGATTAACCATTCTTTCTACAGAACCTGCTGAAGCTCGTGTTGGCAGACTTGAGAGGAAGAAGAAGATAATGGAGAAGCTTGAAATGCTTAGGAAGAAAGCTGGCTTATCAAAGTCAAAAGATGAGAATAGTGGACCTCATAAGAACAAGACTCTTCTGTTGCCATTCCCAAATCCCCAAGAAGGTCCCATTAGTGGA
>CATKHJ010080840.1:0-14065 GCA_949750685.1 Vernicia montana | reverse complement strand
CTAATCACAAATATATAAGGTACAACATCCCTCAAGTCAAAGGATTATATGCACTATTATGACCTAGATGATAAATAATTGATAAGCAGTAAAACTCCATATTATTATCATCTAACGTCACAATTTGACTATTCATCCAATGAGTATCCACGTGTTTGTATCGACATCATATATCAAGCAGCATCCGACTCACTGCCTCTATAATCATAAGTATCACATACTGATTATAGAAAACAAACAGAGGTGATGGTCTTTCGGAATTAATGATGTCCAATCATTTAATCCTATGACCATGAACATATTTAAAGTATTTGTTTAAGAGCAATCTGTCACTCATATTCTCAACACTTGAGAATAGATTCTCTCACAAAATACTTAAGGACTATATTCAATAACATGAAACCCTTTTCACATAATGAATATATAAATCATGCCATAGGGAATTAATATCTACTATTACATAACAAGTATATGGCTCCTAGGGCATATACTGCTATCAGCTCCATCTATATAAAGATCCCAAGTGGGATGATTTTGGGAATCAAACACTGCAGTTTTTGTACTCACATTTTTGTCTATCACTTCATATTGTTCTGATATTTCTGAACCAAATGAACATTTAGAGATGAAATCGGCCAAGGCTTAAGCCTTAATTGCAGCTCGAAGTTTATATTGCAATCCATAATGGCTTAATTTAATAGACCAGCACAACATTCTTCCTAAAAGCTCAGGCTTGTGCAAGATTTTTTGGAGTGGCTGATCGGTGATCACTATCCCTTGATGAGCTTGTAGATACACCTTATACTTCCGAGCAGATAAGAGTAAAGTATAAGCAAGTTTTTCCAAATGGATATAATTCAATTCAGCTCCTTGTAAGACTTTACTAAAGTAGTAAATGGGTTTCTGAACAAACCCTTCCTCCCTAATCAGCACTGAACTGATAGCTTGGTTCGAAGCAGGCAAATAGATCAATACTTCTTCTCCAGGTAACAGTTTACTTAGAATTTGTTTTGAACTCAAGAAAACTTTAAGCTGCTCAAAAGCTTCTTGGCATTCATCTGTCCATTAAAAAGAATCACTCTTTCTCAACTTTTTGAAAAATGGCATATACTTCTCAGCAGATCGGGACATGAACCTATTAAGTGCCGCTATTCTCCCTGTCAATCTCTGCACTTTTTTTACATTACGAGGAGGAGTCATGTCCATGATGGCTTTCACTTTATCTGGATTTGGCTCAATTCCTCGTTCACTGACCATGAAGCCTAAGAATTTTCCTCCTCTGATAAAGAAGACACATTTTTCTAGATTAAGCTTCATATTATACTTGTTCATTACTTCTAATACTTCTTTCAAGTCTCACACATGATCTTCAAAGCTTTTACTCTTCACTATCATGTCATCTACATAAGCTTCAAGATTTTTGCCCAGCTGCTATTTAAACATCTTATTGACAAGCCTTTGATAGGTAGCCCCCGCATTTTTAAGGCTAAAAGGCATGGATACATAACAATAAATGCCCTTTTTTGTAATGAAAGATGTTTTTTCTTCATCTTCTAGACACATCTTTATCTGGTGATAGCCTTGTTTTGCATCAAGCGAAGATAAATACCCATATCCTGCAGTGGAATCTACGAGCTTATCTATCATAGGCAATGGAAAGGAATCTTTAGGACAAGCTCTATTGAGATCAGTGAAATCTACACACAATTTGAAACTCCCATAGCTTTTTTGACCAATACCACATTGGCTAACCACTCTGGATATTGGACTTCTCTGATGAACCCAGCTTCTGCTATCTTATCTACTTCAGCATCAATTATTTCTTGTCTCTCTACTCTGAAGCACCTCTTCCTCTACTTTATAGGCTTAAATGCTGGATCAACATTGAGCTGATGTACTATTATCTCCTTCGAAGTCCATGCAAAACTTAATGCATTTTCTTTAAGAAAACTTTGAGCTTCTACTTTTTTTTCATCCCTTAAAGATGAATTAATAAGCAAGAATTTCTCTGGTTCTTCCTTGCTGATAAAAAACTTTTCCAATTCCTCTATTGGCTATGTTTGCTGAGACGGGATTTTATTCACTTTATTTGCTGTTGATTCAATCATAGCCACTTCTTCGTTAGCAGCAGTATAGTTCTTCCTCCTCTTATTATCTTGTTCTCCCATTTTCTCTGCCTTTTTCTGTGCTCCGTATATGTGGAACTCTCTTCCTTTCGGCCTCGGAATAGTCATCTTTAATCTTCTAATATTGACCGAAGCATCCAATTCATACAATAACAGTCTTCCTAGTAGCACATTGTAGGCCATTGGAATCTGTACTACTGTAAACGAGGTTATCACCGTAACATGCTCAGGGGCAATGCCAATTGTGAAAGGCAGTTTTGTTGTTCCAAGTGTTGGCACTTCGGACCCATCTAATGTTCGAACGAATTGTTTAACTCTTCTAAGTCTGTCTCTTTTAATCCCATCTGCTTATACGCTTCATCCGTCATCAAATTCACTGAGCTACCATCATCTACTAATATTCTTTTCACTACAAAATTGGCAATAACAGCTTGAATGACTAAGGGATCTGTATGTGGATTTCTCAGCTTGTCTCCATCTTTTCTAACGGTCAATGCTTTAACTCCACCATAATAAACAAATTCTAGCTCTTCTCTTCTTCTAGCTAAGGCCTTAGCCTTATTTCTGCTAATTACTGGTTCATCAGGACCTCCAGTCAAACAGTTGATAGTTCTAGCTGAGCCATCGTTTATAACTTGCTTACTTTTATCTCGACTTGTCTCAGCTTCTTCTCTATTTCCCGCCTTCTATTTCACAAACTGACTTAAATGACCTCTTTTAATGAGCCATTTTATTTCCTCCATTAATACTCGACAATCATTTGTGTTATGACCGTAAGTATTATGAAAGAGACAATATTTGGTTCTATCTCTGAGCTCCAAATCTCTTTGTATTGGCTTCGGTTTTGTCTATATGTTTTGATCCTGAAAGGACATGAACACTTTGGTTGGACTAGCATTTAGAGGGGTCAACTTCGAAGCATCAAAGCGAGGTGGTCTCACAGGGCCTTTTTGTCTTGACCCTCTATTTTGCTCATCTTTCTGAACTACTTCTTTCTTTCTCGCTTTCTTTTCTTCTTGATTGTAATCTTCACTTCTTGACGGATGTACTTTTGAGCAATAGCCATGGCTTCTTCTAAAGACTGAGGAGCATGCCTACACAAGGCTTTAAAATAATCATGATGATTCGTGCCATTCTGAAGTGCTTCTACTGCTTTAGCTTGGTCAAGCTTTGTTACTTTTAATGCCTCTCTATTGAAGCGAGCTGTATAATCTCTGAGTGTTTTCCCCTCCTGGGTTATCTGCTCCAATGATTGAGTTTTTTTTTTCCATCGGAATGCTAGCTGCGAACCGATGCATAAAGCTTTTGACAAGTTGCTTGAAAGAACTAATTGTTCTTTCTTCTAGTCCATCGAACCATCTTGTAGCAGCTCCTTCTAGAGATCCTCGGAAGTTTTTGCATAGCACTTCGTCACTGATAGTTTGAATCTCTATGGCATGTTTATAATCCATAACATGGACTCTAGGATCAGATTCGCCATTATATTTCTGAATGCTTGGCTGCTTGAACTTTTCTGGCATTTTAAAGTCAATGATTCATCTCACAAATGGTGACTTAAGAGCAAGTGTCAAGTTTTTATCCATAGCCTTCTTCCATCGGCTTTCTCCTAACTCTTCTAGAGCTTTTTTCACTGCTTCCCTAACATCTTCAACTTTATGCCTACTGGTTGCTTCGTGACCTCTTCTACTTCTATGATCTCTTCGATGAGATGAGGAGGCTGTCTGTGAAATTACTGCTCATCTTTTAGATTGTCTTTCAAGAGGTATTTCTTTTGTATCTTTTTCTTTCCTCCTATCCCCTCTTCTGCTCACTCGTTCCTCAGGGCCTGTATGATCTCCCTGATAGTGATGAGAATGCCTTCTTTCTCTAGAATATTCTTTACTCCCATCTTGTATACTTCTTTCAGCACCATGTGAGTGCTCTACAATAGGTGGAGGAGTTTTATCCCTACCAATCTGGCCTATCACTGACCGAATCATCGCTCCCTTGGACCTTTCCACCACTCTTCCTTCTTCTATTTCCGGTGATGGTGCAGGTGCGGGTGGAAAAGTCAACCGTCTATTTACTGTTGCCCTTAGATTAGTCTCAGGTACCACACTTTACATTTGGTGTAAGAGAAGTAAAAGGTGGTTGTGAGGTTTGCATGGTAGCAACTACAGTGTGCAAAAATTGCATGGCAGGGGCCAAATTAGGTGATAAGGAATTAATAAGGACAGTACTGGGTCCAGCTGTGGTTTGTCTAGCAAACAAAGCACTCAAGTGCTGCAAAGAAGTAGCTAAATCTACAGTTGGAGGAGATGGAAAAACTGTGGGTGAGGTGATATGTGTTTCCTGGGGGATAACACCTGTCGTGGGGTCTATAGGTAAAGGAGGTGTATTTTTCTCAGTATGATTAATCATTACTATGTGTGAGAGAATATTTTGCAAGCTAAAAAAGGTGTTTTTTTTAGAGTTTTAAGGGAGAATGGTTGTCTATTTATGGAAAAGAAAAGCAAGCCAGTGTAGCTTTAAAGAAAAGAAAGAAGATAGTTCTTACCCAATAAATTCAACCAGTCCTCCCCACAGACGACGCTATTTTGATGAGTCTGAGATCGATTAAAGAAGACTGAGTAATCTTCCAGGTAGCAAGATGAACTTCTCGACAAGCAACTTTTTAAAGCCTGCAAAAAGGGATGATCATCAAAGGGCAGACACTCTGATGCTTAAGTCAATAATAGCAATGGAGATTATGATCTACTATAAGATAATTCTTAGCAGATCAATAGATTTCATTAAAGAACAGAAAGAGATGAGAAGTTGTAGAGAAAAGCTACCTTAAAATGATGGTACGACTCTCCTTTTATACATGACCGTTGTATAGGCTATGTCAGGTCAGACTAGGTCATGATGGTTTTGTATCTCACATAGGGATAGGAGTAGTTGTCGTACTACTAACACAAAGTGATAGTTGATGTAGTAGATGTGATAGGTCACCCAGCCGAAGGCGAAGCCTTTCATCATGGGAATTCTTCGATTCTTAAGAGAATTATCCATTAACGAAAATCTCCTTTTCTTCGAAGCATGTCCGAAGAGATATGGCCGAAGGGGCATAGACGTAAACCGTCTTCGGATAAGACAAAGGAAAGTTTATTAAGCCCTAGCTTTTGTAGAACAAACATAGGTAAAAAGTTCAAGTATGGTCTAAGTCTAGCTGGCTTGACTGGCTTCAATAAAGTATATAAAATTTATCCTTATCAAAAATAATTTAACAATTGAATTAATTTAATTAATAAGTTCGTCTCTCTTTTTGAGAAATAAATTAAAGAGTCTCTCACATTTATTTATGTTAATAAAATAGTCCTTTTGATATAGGGTTCATTATAATTTTTTGTTACTCAGAAATACTTTTAATAGTTTTTTTGATGGTTAAAAGAAAGATTTAGCAATAAAAATATTAAAATACTATTGATTATAAGAAAATGAAGGATAAAACTTCCATATATTAGTATTTTTTTCAACTTGTTTAATTAGATCTAAAATTAATTTTGTAGCATAATTAAGATAATATTTTATTTTTAGGGCAACTAAATTTAATTTTTTTTAAAAAATATTTTATATGTTTTAATAATATAAAAAAATCATGTTTTCCATATAAAATTATTTATAAATTTCAAACTAATTAAAATAAAAAGTTATATAATTTTTGATAGTGTAAAAATATCTTTTGTTATTTATAATATAAAAATATATTTGTTATTATTTAAAAAATAGAGTTTAATTTTTTATTTTAGCAAAAATTAAATGGACATCAAATTCAAAAGAGTTAATGATCAATTTGAGCTCTTATTTAAAAAGGAAAGAAATAAAAAGAAGAGAGAGTGTAAATTATATTAGATTTATAATAACCACATAATATAGATAGCGATATTGTCAAAGTAAAATTTATTAGGGTATGAGCAATTTAAGCTTTAGATTTTTGCATTGATAATATTAGTCTTTTATTTATTTTAATTAAAACTTCCTTTTTTATAATTTTAAAAATTCCTCATTAACAACAATTAGTTTGTTTCCTTATTTATATATTAGTTTCAATGTAATGATGTAGTGTATTATATATGTATAATTCATATAAAAATAAAACTATTACTAGAAAATTGAAAAAAGGATTAGTCAATAAGAAAAAAAAATTATGTTATTCATAACCTTTTTTAGAAGAACTATTCATATATATAATTATTGAATCTAAAAAAATTAGCAATCAAAATTTAGTTTACTTTTATTAAAATACTTAAGAAAAATAAAAATAAGCAAGGAAAAAAATGTTCAAGGTTTAATAATATAAGGAAAAAAAATACTATATAGTGTTGATAATATATTTTTTGCCACCCTAAAAAAAATTGTCTAATATTATAATATTATTTTCATTTATAATTTTTATAGGATACTTATACATATTGCTCTGGGAAAAAAAAAATTATGCTAGTATTTTTTCGACACAATTTTTGCTTTTTTTTTTCCCTTGTATTTTTTTTTAGCTAATAACAACAATAATACTTTCCCAAAAATAATATTTTTATTGCCATTAAATTTTCATATGAATTTTTGCTTCACTTTTAAAATAATTTCATATGTAAACTAAATATATAAAACATAGAAATTAAATATTTTAAGAGAATAAGAAAATAATCAAGTTAATAAGTAATGAAAAAGGCATATATCATTATATGATAACTAATTTACATAAAAAGAAATAAATTAATTATAGTATATGAGAAACATTGGACATTATATTAAAAATTTTCAATTAAAGTAAATGAAAGATTAATGTTGCAATATAAAAGTTTAAATATTAAATTGCTCTGGCCCTAATAAATCTCGATATGACAATATTGCTACCCACATAATATATACAATAATATTTTATTTTTTTATTCACTTAATGAAAATTTTAGTTATTTTGGATAAAATTATTATTTTATTAATGGAAAAAATATAAAAAATCATTTAACTCATTTTTAAAAAATATGGACGAATTTATTAATTAGATTTAATATGAAAGACTAAATAGTAATTTACTCTTAATTTTATTATTCTTGAAAAATGAAAGAAGGAAATGAGACCAATTACTAGAAATTAATTTTTTGTAGAATGATAAATGGGAAGAAAATATTTTTTTTTATTCCTGAGCTTAACCTAATCTTCTCATGTGAACTCCAATACTGGTCCTCCCTAGCTAGTGCTTATATATATTATAGAACTTATATAGTATAATTAGAGAATTAATTAATTAGGGGCTGCAGAACTAATTAATATTAATAATTAAGTTGGTGAAAAACATTGTTTTGTCAGTGTATATATTTAAATTAAACAACATTCCTTACTCCTTATAGGAATAATGATAATTAAATTATTGAATGTGAAAGGCACAATATCATATCATAGTTAAGAATTGTAATTTAGATAATTATAAATGACGCAATTGTGTTTGACATAATAAAAATAATTATGTAATTTTTTTACATAATTTATGATGTAAAATAAGTGTAATTATTATTATTTATTTCTTACTGTATGATGTGTTTAAATTATATTAATTTGTGTCATTTTTTTTTATACAACTTGCGTCATTGGGTTGTAATTTTATTTTATTTTTTAATTTTTCAATATAAAGACAAAGCCATTATCCCACTTTATGTAATTTCCTGCATAGGATCCCACCACACACGGTCATACAACTACTATACTATATGAATATAGTATTATACACTATTTTTTTTTTTATTTTTTCAAAAGATCCTTTATTATTAATTTATTATTATTTAACTTAAAGCAAGTGCCTCTTTATGTGCTTCTCCCATTAGACCCCTTATGGCATGAACATGTGATAGCTTTCTGTACTTGCAGCATCATAAGCAGAATAGAAACAAGAGAGAAGGTTTCTTTTTAATTCCTTTGACGAACTTAATTTGCAATTAATTAAAAAATAATGTATATTTATATTTTGTAATATAAAAAAGGAGTAAAGACCAGTAGCTTAATTTGCTTTAACTAACTTGATGCACTAATTAAAATATATACATTTGACAAGAACTTCCTACACTTGACCCTTCCTTCTCCTCAAAGATCACCAAATTAGAAAAGAAGGTCCAAAACTGAGTTATAAGTGGAAATCTAGGAAAAACCCACTTCAAGACTTCTGCATTTGATATGGTCTTTATTTAA
The DNA here is from genome assembly GCA_949750685.1 of Vernicia montana. NCBI lineage: Eukaryota > Viridiplantae > Streptophyta > Magnoliopsida > Malpighiales > Euphorbiaceae > Vernicia > Vernicia montana. The sequence continues at coordinate 5,738 of CATKHJ010080840.1, read as the reverse complement.
TTCATGATGTGTAGAAAGTAGAATTAATGTCTATTGTTATTTCTTAGAAACTGCAATAAGTAAAAAATTAGTTTTTTTTTTTTTTTTTTGCTTAATTTGAATTGGCTCACTCGGCTTAATTGGGGGTATTAGCTATTAATGGAAAACTTTATCCTAGATTTCCATTAATCCAACATTCATTTAATTTGCCACTGTTCATAGTCCATGGGACATAATTAATGATTTTATTTTTATTCAGTTGAATTGATTATTTGAAGATATATATACAAAGAGAGGCGGCTAAATTTTTAGCCCCTCCGTTTCATAATAATTGTCGTTTTAGAAGGATGCACACATATTAAGAAATTTATTAAATACTTTTAATTTTAATTAATATGGACAAATATATACTTATTTTCTTTCACCAAATAAAAAAAAACATATGAAATATTAGAATTGGAATGAGGGTAAAGTTGAAAAAAAGCTAATAAATGGTGCATTGAACTTCTAAAACGACAATTATATTGAACAAAAATTATTTTTTTAAAAAGACAGTTATTGAGAACCAGAGAAAGTAATTTTGAAGACCTTGGAATTTTGAAATAAAAACTGGAAAAAGTGTTATCATAATCTAAATAGCTGATATTGTATACGTACGAAGCACGCATCCAACTATTATTTTTTTTTAACCAAAGATAAATCACGCATCCAACTATTAAATTATTACATTATATGTTATTTTTAGTATTTTATCATAAAAAACTTTAAACGAAATCGTGTGAATATAAAACTAGATATATTTATGAATTAAATTTAAATTTAGAAAATATTCAAATATTTGATCTATTCAGTTCATAATCTTATTTACAAATTGGGATCATTTTGTTGGAGATAATGAAAGTGGATTTTGTCCCATATTGAAAAAAGATGAAGATGATGAATGGCTTATGAGGCTGAGGAGAAACCAAATAAAATGGTCTAAGCCATTTTAGTAAAAATTAGGCAATTTTAATGAAAGATGTTTCTAACAAGCCCAGATGAAGATAGATGAAGCTCATTTTGATACAAATATATAAGCCTACGTCTTTACCTCAATTTTGTATTGATTTCAAGTGGAAACTAATATGATCAGTAGGTCAAATCATCCATCCTAAATTTATATGTCAATTATATAAAGAAAAAAAAAACAAATAAATCATATCCAAATATATATGGAAATGATTGAATCACAATGAAGAAAATTAGTTTTTTTTTTTTTTTTTTTTTTAGTAGAGATGGGAATCGAAGCTGGGTTTATTGCTTAGATCATATATGCACTTATCATTAAATTATATCTTGGTATGAAAAAAAAAAAAAAAAAAAAAAGTTTGAGATTAGGAGTGTAAATTAGTCAAGCCGTTCGCGAGCGGCTCGGTGTTCGACTCGATAAAAACTCGTCCGCGTTCAGTTCGTTTTATAAACGAGCCAAATTTGAGCTTTACTTTAACGCTCGATAAATAAACGAGTTGAGTTTGAGCAAAATTAAAATCGGCTCGATTAGACTCGTGAACAGCTCGATTATAAGTTCGTGAACAAGCTAGCAAATAGCACGATTAATAGGCTCGTAAACAGTTTGATTATTATTATTATTTTTATTAACTTAATAATTTTAACACTTTAAAAAATATATTTTAATACTCTTATAAACTTTTTAATAATTCAATTTGACTAAAATATATATTCTCCTAATTAATATAATATAATATTTTCTTATTATATAATCTAATATTCTAATATTTAAAAATATTTTTTTTATTAATTAATATCTTTATAATACATGTGAAACTCAATTTTATAAATGGATTTTGATAATTTTACTTTTATGTTAGTTTTAAATATTTTTGTTATAGTTATTTTATTAGAAATAAATATTTAGAAAATTGAATATTTTGATAAATTATAAACGAATTGAACTCGAATTCGAGTTTAGTTCAATTATAATTTGTTAATGAGCCGAGCTCGAGCTTAAACGATCCAAGTTTAAATATAATTTTCAAATTCGATTCAAAATTCGAGCTCGAGTTCGGAAAAAAAAAATAACGAATCAAGTCTGAACAAGTTAAAATTTGGCTCGGTTCAGCTCGATTATAATCCTATTTGAGATTTAAATTTTAGTTAACAAAGTAAAAATTTTTTATTAATTAAATTTTAATTAAGGTTTAAATTTATAACTTCTCACATCTGGATATTAAACAGTTAACATAGAAAAAAAATTGCCTTTTTTTTTTTTTTTAATAGCATTAGTGAAAGAAAAACACATGTTTATGTGGATCCTAGTCAACTCAATTTAAAAGTTAATTAAATTAGGTAAACAATACTATATTTTTTTTTTATAAAAAATGTATTTTAAAAATTATTTAAATTATTTTTAAATATTTTTACAGTAATTGCACCCTCTATTTAATTTCAAATGCTTAACTAATATATAATTCTGTATAAAATAATTATTTTTATCCTTGTAATTAATTACCCTGCTATTAAATTATTATTTCACCTTTATACATATATTTGAATATCATTCTAAATTTTCTATTTTATAAAATGATTAAATTAACAATTATAATGTATATATTTTCCAGCACATTTGTACTATATATCAGCTCTTCCTCAATAAGGCCCAGAATATTTTTTAAGAAAAATAAAATACTGAAAACTCTTAATACTGAAGCATGACAGTCAAGAGGCATATAAAAATCCTTTTTTTTTTCTTTTTTTTTTCATATTTCTTTCAAAAAAAACAAAAAAACAAAAAATTAAAGAAAGAAAGAAGAGTAACCTTTATATTTCAGTTTTGGCGTGAGCTGTATATATATATTTTTATATAAGAGTATTTAGTATTGAAATGAGCTATATTTCTTATATGGGAAAGTTATTATTCTCCTTAGATTGAGCCTAATTACTAGCATAATTTTTTAATTAGTTTTCTGTCTCCTTTGTATATATATACATTGTATTGCACAGTTGAGAATATAAGAAGAAAAATAAAAATTTCTTTGAAAATCTCTATGATTTATCATAGTACCAGAGCAGAGATCCTAGGATTATTTTTTATTTTTGTTCACCGAAACACAAACCTAAAGAACTCATAAATACATTAGGAAAATATGAATATCCAAAATGATTTGGTGGAGGTTAAACAGCCTGGTGAGAACTCCACAACTACTATACTTGAAGATTTAACAACTAGAATGAAACAGATTTTGATTCAGAACTAGACCCAAACCCCGACAATAGCATATGATACTACTGCTGCACAGATTGAAATCAAACTTAATGGAAAAAATTATGTTTTATGGTCCCAAGTTGTTGAGATGTATATCACGGGCAAAAACAAATTGAGATATATAAATGGTGATCTCCCACAACCCAAACCTACTGATCCAACCTTCAGAAAATGGCAAAAAGAGAATGCTATTATGAAGGGATGGCTGATTAATTATATGGACCCATCATTAATCAGCAACTTTATCCGCTTTCCAACTGCCAAACAAGTATGGGATTCAATTGCTACAACATATTTTGATGGAACTAATGCATCTTAGGTGTATGAATCGAAGAGACGTGTGTCTCGAGTGAAACAAGACAGGGGAACTGTGAGGCCTCGCTCCAGAGAAAATAAAATTTTGCCTTAAGGAAAGACGAGCAATTTTTAAGGGAATTAAGGTACGAGTTTCGGTACTCACGATTGGAAGCGGTTATCGCCTTAGAAAATTAATTTGATTTTTGAAAGAGATTCGGGAGTCGCCACTCTAATTTATTTAAATGGAAAAATTAAAGAAAAATCTAATTTGACTCAAATTTATTAATCTTTAATTAATTTACCCAAGGATAAAGTCACTAGTCCTCGAACCAGGTTGAGTTCGGGGACTAGGTTTTTAGTTTAAAATATTCTCAATTTGGCTCTTTAATTTAATTTGACTTGAAAATTGATCTCATGGATGGCAAATATTAATTGCAATTTAGAGTGCATGAGCATGACATAATTATGAGTGCGTGAAAAAATAAAGAGCAAGTAATTAAACATCCACAAGTAAAGGAGAATATTTCCTCTAACCCTTATAAGTACTAGGGAAATCACAAGATCGCTCATTCACTCCAAAATAATTAAATTAACTAATAACATTTACATGTACAATGGATTTACATTGAAAAATAAAAGGGGAAATGGATTGATTGGAATTTAGATTTGAGACTTGGATTTAGATTCCAAGCGTGCCTACGTACCCTATTGAATGGGGATCAAAATCCACGTAGTTCATTCCACTATGAAGTGGAGGGGTTTAGGGATCGGTAAGATTTGATTGGATTGATTTGATTTGGGATTTGAGTGAGGGTAAGAGATTATACCTTCTTTTTGGGTTTGTGTGGTGAGAGAGTGGTTTTGCTGAAGCGGAGTTCCGTTTCAGAAAATGAGGTTGGTTTTGAAAAAAAAATGAAATTAATTTGACACTTTGGTTGCTTAATTACCCAATTTTAATTAATTAAAAGGATTAATTAATTAAGATGATTAATTAAAAGGATTAATTAATCGAATTGAGTTAAAGATTAATTAATTAAAAAAAATTTAATTAATTAGGGTGATTACTCAAAATGAGTGTGAGAAAATTAATTAGAGATAGAGAGAAGGGAGCAAATGGATAGCTATCAACAAGTGCTCAAGGGGTGTATTGAAGTGAGGGATGGAGGAGGGTATTTATAAGAAAAAATGAGGGGTGAAAAGACCAGAAAGGGCTAAAAAATGGGCTAAAGAAGGGGAAAACGGTCATTTTCGAGGCACAGGGGTACAGCTGCAAGGGCGGTTCGAGGATGTGCGTCAGAATTTCGCGCGTCAGCGTCAGAAATTTGCAAACTGTGTCAGCAGCGGTCTAGTGGCCGCCAAACAGGTCGGCGAATCCGCCGGAGGGTCTGGCAGATCCGCCGGCAAGGCTGGGGGATCCTCCAGCCAATTCGGTGGCTGCGTCAGTATCGTACTGACGGGTCAGTACGGCCCGTCAGTGCTCATCAATGCGGACGCGCGAAAGCGTCCGCGGTTTCTAAGAGCGCTTTGGCACAGCCTTGCCTCGCGAACGCGCGCAGGTGGCCTGCGGATCCGCAGGGCTGCCTCGCGGCCTCCCGCGTGGCAGCGGACAGTGGGGTCCTCATGTCGATTTTTTGGGTTTTTGGGGTCTTCGGGTCAGTTTTCGGGGCTTTCGAGTCAGTTTTTGAGATATTTTGAAGTCTGAAAAATTACCAGTTAGTGGCGGTGGATCGAAAATTAATTATCGAACAGTTTGACAGTCAGTTTTGAAATTTTTTTTTGTCAATTTTGGAAAAATGTTGTCCGGTACATAAAGTTCGATCAGGACTAAAAAAGTATTAGTCTCCTTGTAATATTATGCCTGAAAATCTATTTTTTCAAGGGGGTGCTGCGTAGCAGGACCACCGTACTGACTATGCGAAACGCACTAAACTTAGCAGGTGTCAAGTTGCGGCAGCATCTTAAGGGTGCAAAATTGAGGGTTCTATTTGTTTCGTAATTGTTAACTTTTTTGTCATGTAAAATTAATCACTCTAGGTGTAATTTGAGCAATTTCATGGCTATTTAGTTTAAATCATATCATTTCATTTGTGTTAGGTTTGAGGAAGGTTTTTACTTTATTTTTGTAGGAAGTGAATGAAGTTGGAAAGCTCAGCTCCTAGCATCTGTAATCATTCTGAAGCTTGCCTTAGCCCAGCGCCTC
>CATKHJ010080768.1:0-14880 GCA_949750685.1 Vernicia montana | reverse complement strand
TTATAATTAATAAAATTAAATTTTACTTATACATTATTGAATTTCTTTAAATGTGTTGCTAATTCAATATCAATGTGTGTGTGTATATATATATATAAACACACATTTTGATATTGAATTAATAACACATTTAAGAAAATTCAATGTGTGTGTATATATATATAATTAATAACACATTTAAGAAAATTCAATGTGTGTGTGTGTATATATATATATATATATATAAACCCTTTAAATCGGTTTTAATTTTGGTTATTCGGTTCGGGATGGTTCGGTACGGTTCTTGATATGGATAACTACTAATCTCCAGAACCGTACCAAAAAAAAAAAAATCGGGACGGTTCGGTTCGGAGAAAGTCAAACGGTCAACAGATATTTTTCAGTTCTGGATATTATCGGTTCGAATTTTCAGTACGGTTCGGTATCTCCGAGTTCCGTGCTCAGCTTTACTTGGGAGATACAATCCCATTTGCTGTTAGTTAAAGAATTAAAGAGTTATTTTGATTATTTTTGTTTTTGTTGGATTAGGAGAGAAGCAAATAAATTCTCAGATTGGGTTGCTAGGACTCTGTTAAATAGTTTTTTTTTTTTGTCTCTTATTTGGCATGTAATCCCACATGTGGAACTGGAAAATTTGTTAAACCATGACATTTATGCTTATTAATTAATGCAGATTATTAAACCATGACATTTATGCTTATTAATTAATGCGGATTATCTTTGGCAAAAAAAAAAAGTATACTTACAATAAATCATGTTATTTTATAATATATTTATAAAAAAATAATTAATATTATTAATACCATAATAAAGGTAGGATAATAAAAAACATACAAATTCTTAATGTTTATAGCAAAATAAATGTGAATTATTATTCGTGAATAAAATGACTAAATAATTAAATTGTATAATATTTATTTGATCTTACCAAGAGCAAATCAAATTAATCAGTTAGATTGAGGACGAAATCCAATCAAACCAATAAAATTAATTTTGCTTGATTCCTATTAAAGATTTAGATAGAATAATGCAATCTCAACATAAATTATTTAATTATTTCAAGGAAAATCAACAAGTAGATCTCCCTAAATCTATTTTTTAAAAATATTTTAAATTGCACAATTCTATTGTATGTCAAATTAAAATAATCAGTTATGTGTTAAAAAATTGTCTAGATAGAAATTTAAAAAAAATATATGAATAAAACAAAATCTCATAAATGCACAGACATAACATTGGATTTCTATCATATTAAACTTAATGTGTACATTCTCAAATATTATTATATAATAAAAATTAATTCAAAAATTATTTAAATTTATTTTTTATCATATATAAAGTAACTTTTTAAAATTAAATTTATATCAAGACATCTCATTAATAATTCTTGCAAAACTCGAGTTTACTATTAATTTTTAAAAATATTTATATAATATTTATTGAAATCGTCAATAAATAATAAGTGAGAAAAAAGTATAAAATTCATTTAAGTGACAGGTCAAATGAAATAAGTCAAAGTACTATATGTTTTATAATTTTAGGTCAAAGTATTAATTATATAAAGTAAAACTTTAAAAATTAAAGTGCAAGTGAATAATTCACAATTTTTAAAAAATAAGAATTAAATTATTAAATTATAAATAAATTTCATGAATTAATAATATTAATTTTGATAAATTTTTAAAGGTATTATAGTAATTTACACCTAACTAATATATGGTAATATGAAACTAATCAATAGTAGTGGTGGTAGAGGCGATACTGAGGAAGGATAGCTCTGAAAAAGTTAGTAAGATTAGGGAATTTTTTTTTTTTTTTAATGTAATTTTATAAATTCTTTTGTCTATAGTTTTTTTTTTTTTTTGCTGGAAGCCCATCTCTTTAAACCCTATTATAGGTGGTGTTGGCCTGAACAATTCTGTCAAGCAGGTTTTGTTTTATTTTATCTGGATTAATCCTGATTGTATTTTTATCTTTTGTATTGTTTGAAGCCTTGAGCCTTTTTAATTACAGTAATTATTTTCTTTGGGGAAAAAAAAAAACATTGTACAAGTCTTCTCTAAAAAAAAAAAAAAAGAGGAATACATTGTACAAATCAATCAGTTCCAAAAAAAAAAGAAAAAAGAAAAAAAAAATTGTACAAGTGATCAGAATATGAAAAACATTTATTTAAATGTCACCACCAATTTGATTGGGAATCCAATTACTTTGCTTTTTCATGATTCCCAGCTACATAACCTAATTAGGGTTTCAATTACCTAATTAGGGTTTCAATTCAATCTATAGCTTAGACCACCAATAACATTTAATGTAAAATTAATAGCAATTGATGAATGATGATGGAACATATGTCAAAATATATAGAAATCATATTTTATTTATTATTATTATTATTATAGAAATTTGAAATATTATCATACATGAAAGTATTTTTAGTTCAGTTGGAATATTCCTTATAGTTAAATTTTTTTTATACTATATAAAATAAATGTTTTTTTATATATAAATTAATGCATGATTTAGTATTGTTGTAATGTTTTTTTATATATAAATTAATGCATGATTTAGTATTGTTGTACATGGGATTTTGCAGTTCTACTTGCTGATAAAGCTGGCTAGAGAATAATATTTCTATGGGGTTTCTAGTTGTTTAAGGAATGAATATATTTTTGAAGTGCATTGATATTCTAGTTGTCTTTTCTCAAATTTAATGTAAATAATTATAATTTGTTTAGCATTAAGATGGAATAAATTGTTTTTTAATCAATTTATATATATACTATTTAAAAAAAAAGTAATTTGAAAATATTAACAGTTATTTTTAAATATAAATTAAATGTAATATGATTGGCCATTTCATCCTTTTAAGGGTGTGAAAAGTGAAAGATTTTAGATTGAGAGATGTTAAAGGGGAAGATTACTCCTGTTATGTAATCTAGTGTGTTTCTATTAAATATTTTGTCTTTCTGGTATAAAAAAAAAAGTTGTTTTTAATTTTTTTTTTTTTGTGAAAAATAAATTTTAAGATATTTTACTTACTTTTGATTTACATTTTTAACATATAATACTTTTTCAATAATCAACTTATATTATAAAATTATTAGTTATTATATGAAATTAATTAATTGAGGAAAAAATACAAAAAATTATCACATATTTTCATTTTATGTATGCTTGTGTTGTTTCCTTTAATTTTTTTTTTCAATTATAAAAATAGTGATATTTTCCTAAATATAATTTTTGTCTTTCTGACAATCCTTAATGTGCCCTTTCTATAATTTTGGTAATGTCAGAAGGTAAATCTTTTTTTTAGTACGTAATCAAAGCTCTTCCAGTTGATAGTATTTATTAGTCTCACCTGGAGATGTTGAATAATGGGCTGGTCAGGCCGGGCATTAATTGGGCCTATTTTTTTTATTTATTTTTACTTTTTATCTTTGATTAAAATATAATACGATATGACTTAATCAATCGAGTTTAAATCTATATTTTTAAATCTGATTCAATCTTTCAACTAGTGAAGACAGAGGTAGGAATAACAATGGAACGAGGCAGGAATTAGGATACCATCCCCTATTATCATCGCCGCCTTAATGAAGAATCTCCATTTTTATCCCCGCCTCATATAAAGTGACTATTTAGTCCCATCCCTATTTTTATGGAAATTTCCGTTTCCCACTTGAAATTTTTATCTTGTTTTATTTCTTTTTAAATTTATATACTTTTATATAGTGGAATCTAATATATAAAAAATTAAAATTTAGATTTTAATTATATTTAAATTGATTCCAATTATATATATATATATATATATATATATATATATATATATATATATATATATATATATATATATATAGTATTACTTATATTTTTTATATTTATAAAATTTATAAATAATAACTGAAAAATAAGAATAAATTTATGGAGAAAATATTAATAGATTTAAACACACGTAATATGAAGAGATGAATCAATTCAATCTAAAATTCTTGAGAATTGTCATGATGTGAGAGAATTATAAAAAGTAAGTGATAAAATTAGAAATCATAATACATATGTTTATATATATATATAAGGGTAATTAAGTAATATATTTTTTTATATTAAGGATAATTATATAAATATAATATCGGATCCTTACGGGACAAGAACAAGGATTCACGTGGGGTGGGGAATACACTCTCTATCTCTGCCTCGTCCCCGCTAACCAGAAAGAAATATCTCCCATCTCTGCTTCCATGAGGATAAAAATCAAGAAATCCTCGCCTCATTCAAAGTAAATTCCCACGGAGAATGGGGATTTTCCGTCCCATTACTATCCCTACACAGAAGTTTATAGATTAAAGGTTCAACCGAGATCGAACTAGAATTTTAAATAATATAATATATTTATTATTTATATGTTAAAAATTAATATAATATACTAATAAATATTATTTATACTAAGTGTTTGCTGATATGTATGGATAACATATATTATATATTTTGAACAAATGTTACAATTAATTAAATTACACATTGTAACATTCATTATATGTCAAAGTAACGAACATTACACATTAATAATGCCTGTTACGGAAGGTACTAATGGGCGTTACACATTGATAACACTCGTTACGGAAGATATCAGATTTATAAATAATTCAGACCGATCTATAGACTGATTATCGATTTTCTCGGTTGAACTGATCATGTGGATTTGATTTTGAAAATATAGGTTTAAATATATTCAATTTTGATTTATGTTAATAAAAATATTAATTTTTTTTATTAATATACGATAGAAATCAAATTGATTTATGTGTTAGTAGAACAAAATATTTCAAAATTTTAAGTTGGATTGGGTTAGATTCATTGTTGGGCCCATAAACACCTCTCTTGAATAATCTATGACCTTTGTTTTTTTAAAAATTATTCGGAGTATTTAGGATTTATTTGGTATAGGATAAATGATGTAAGATAGTAAAATTTTTTGATAAGTAGAAAAAATTAGTTTGTTTGATAGTTATAATGAAATAAAGTTCATGAGAAATAAGGATCTCCACTTTTTTTTTCACACAAGAAATAACTTCCTTAGGAGTTAGGTAAATGAGAATTACTGAATTGAGATAAATATAAATTAACCCTCCATTAAAGATAACTTTATTAGGAGGCTAGGTATTATTGTTTTTATATTATTATATTATTAATTTTCTAAAAATGATAATATAAAGTAAAAAAAAAAAACATATTTTTTAAAAATTATATGTAAATTAAACACACAATTACTTATATTTTATGAAAAATAATTTTACAGAAAGTAGATCATATAATGTCAAACGATACCTTATAATACATAAATAATTAAGTGAATTTCACCTAAAAATAAATGGGATAAATTCTATATTATTATAAGTTAAAATACAATATTTTCATGTGTACTAACTGTATTCACGTAACAAAAGGATCATACTATTTTGTGGCCCAAATTAGCCAAGGTTACAAGCCCATTAGAGTTGTTCCCTAATCCAGATTTTTTTTTTTTTTTTTTGCCAAAATGCCCTAATCCAGATTGTGTACAAAAGATGAGTTGGGTCACCAGTCACTAGTCACTAGTCACTACAGTAGTCACCGTCTTAATACGTGGATGAGTTGGCTCAAAATTCTTCGATGGATCGCTTTTGTTTGTCTTGTAGCAGTCAATTATAGTTTAAAACTTGATTTTCTTTTTTAAACACAGAAAGTATATATGGCAAGTGGATCAGCCAAGAAAATATCAGCTTCATCAGCAAGAACTCACACTAGAAAAGACAAAGCAAAACCCATTTATTTTCTACTAAATCCCAGTACGTTTTGATCTCTTTTTTCAATCTTTATTTTTGTTTGATTATGGGTTCTGTTTTTCTTTCATTTATTGTTCTTGGGTTTCTTTCTTTTAACTGATTTTGTTGTTTGATTAAGGTATATATGAGTTTCTTGGGAATTCTTGGTCATAATTTGGTGGAAGCAAAATTTGATAAATCAATGGAGTTTGTGGTTTAGATTCATAATCTTGTATGATCAAATATGAAATTCCATATGCATAATTTTTTTATTTGTGGAAGTATGTAGAAATGAATCAATGTAAATTCTTTTGATTTGGAATACAATTTTTATAAATAAAAAAAAAAATTAACGAATGCAATCAAGTGAAATATTGTTTCCAAAAACAATCAACTATAAATTTAATTCAGATGAAATAACATTCAAATTAGTCAATTATGTTTTATTTTATTTTTTTAATTTTTCTGATAGTTTTATATTGAAATAAGATAATTTTGATTGATAAGGAAATCTTGTTGCTACTATATGTTTATTGCTTCTGTTCTGTAGCTAACAGAACAAATACTGAATGTTCATTTTTCTTTTTTTCCTTTTTTTCAGAAATGTTTGTATCAATAGCAGTAGCAGTAGCTGTAGGTGTTATGGGTTGGGTTTATCAGGCATTGAAGCCTTCCCCACCAAAGATATGTGGTTCACCAGGCGGTCCGCCCATCACTTCACCAAGAGTCAAACTCAGTGATGGTAGGCATTTAGCCTACAGGGAGATGGGAGTTCCTAAGGAAGAGGCTAAGCATAGAATAATTGTCATTCATGGCTTTGACAGCTCCAAGGATCTGGATTTACCTGTCTCTCAGGTACAGACAGATTACAGGCCAGTTTGGTATTACTATTGCACATAGCAGATTTTGTACCAAAAATAAGGAAGAATTCTTTTGGACTGACGAACAATAGCTACTTGTCATTTAGTTTTTATAGACTTACAATTGATTTTGGAAAAAATTAAGTTTCAAATATGAGCTATATCCAAAATTAGTTTTAGATGACCACGAAAATCAAATTGTAAGTAGCTATTATCTATTGGTTCAAAAGGATTCCTCCTTATTTTTGGCTACAAAACTACTACTTATGACACATACTACTTATGACCTACTTATAGTACTTGTATATTTTGACTATCTCAAGATATCAATAAAATATGAACAGATCAGTATGTTCATGCAGATAATAGTAAATTTATGTTGGTAAATTTCTAAATCCTAAACATAGAAACAAGCAAACATTTTTGTATGATTATCTTAATATTATATCTTCTGTGTAAATTTTATTAATTCATCAAGTGCTTTGAATTCAGGAACTTATAGAGGAGCAAAGGATATATATCCTTTTCTTTGACAGAGCAGGTTATGGAGAGAGTGATCCATATCCATCGCGCTCAGTGAAGAGTGAAGCATATGATATTCAAGAATTAGCAGACAAATTACAGATTGGGGAGAAATTTTATGTAATTGGACTCTCAATGGGAGCATACCCCATATACAGTTGCTTAAAATACATACCAAATAGGCATGATACTTAAACTACTAACTTGCTTATGAAATTCTTGAATCTTGAATTCTTGTGTTTGAGTTTTACCAAAATCTTTTTATTCACAGGTTGGCTGGAGCTGCCCTTGTAGTTCCATTTGTACACTACTGGTGGCCTTGTCTCCCTGCCAATATATCCACAGAAAGTTTCCAAAAGCTTCAGAAATCTGTTCAATGGTCATTTCGCATCGCACATCATACACCTTGGCTATTATACTGGTGGATGACCCAGAAATGGTTCCCTACTCTTATGTCAGGAAATATAGCAGCAAACTTGTGCCCCCAAGATATAGAGATCATTAAAAAGTTATCAGAAACTCCTACTGTTGGTCAGGTAGTTACATTTCTGATGCAAATTAGTTTATCACATTAAGGGAGTTAACAATTTTTATGGAGAGTTAATCAGGCTCCAACTGGGGGTTCAAACTCGCAATTTCATAGCTCTGTAGACAACTCCAGTACCACTAAGTTAAACGGAGTTACATTTCTACTGTATTGTTTGTATATCATATTAAAGAGTAGTAGCAGAAAGAAAAATGACTCATGCATAAGAGTCTAATAATGAGAATTCTTATGTTACTTTAGAGTACATTTAGCAACAAATACTGTAACAATATTTTATGTTTCTGAATACAGGAAAAGGTTCGACAACAAGGTGAACACGAATCTCTATATCGAGACATGATGGTAGGTTATGCCAAATGGGAATTTGATCCCATGGATATAACTAATCCTTTCCCTAAAAATGAAGGCTCAGTCCATATTTGGCAAGGTTATGAAGACAAAATGATTCCTTACCAAATAAATCGATACATCACAGAGAAGCTTCCATGGATTCGCTATCATGAGGTTCCTGATACTGGACACTTTATGATCTACAGAAGTGAGTTATGTGAAGAAATTTTTAGGTCACTTTTGATTGGATGAATCACTTATATCATTTTAGGCCTATTCTGTAGTGTTTCTGTTGGAGAAATTGTTCTATGCCATCGAAACAATCATAAGTAAAACTACTGTTATATTGTTTCTGTTTGCAGTATTTAGAGATGAGAAACTTGGTCATGTAAGAATCTTGTTAATGATATAGTAAGGCTTTAAAATTTAAGCCGAATTGTTGACATGAGAGGTTTTGCTTATGCACATAGCTAGAGTAGAACAATCCTCAAGTACATTAACACTTGCAAGAACTAACAAATTATCAATTTTGTTACATTGAAAAAGAAAATGGTGCCTGAAATTCAATACATAATAGAAAATGATTAAAAAGGAATAGTCAAAATCCCTCGTGTGTTTCAGTATAATATTGAAAATTAGTTTATACATTTTGTAATATTTAGAAAAGAAAAATACATCCTTAACCAGCAATACTTGCTGGTAGTTAAGGACTGCATGTTCCAATTCCACCTACTCTAATAACAAACTTTAAGAAAAAGTACAACATTAGTCTTCGAAAACTAGGAATTTTAGTTGGAAGTTTCAAGTTATATTAAATTATAATCCTTAACAAAAAGAAATTCTTTTTTAATTTTTTTTTAAAAAAAAATCTTTTGGTAAAACTAGAAAAAGGTTGGTTTGATCGTGTGCTCTTGACCAACTAATAGTCAAATTTGAGAAGTGTGGATACAAAATACACTTTGCAAATCCTTTAAAGCTATTCTCTTCAGGTTTGTGAACCCCAAAAAAAAAAAAAAAAAAAACCTACAAAATTTAACTTCTCTCTTCAGAAAAAGAGAAATCTTCAGGTTTGTATTCTTTTGAAAAAGATCTCTGCAATCATTAAGAATTAACATTGATTCCAATTTTTTCTTGGGTTATCAAAACATTAAGAACATTTCTTGTATTGTGCATTTCAGGGATGTTAACAGTGGTAGCAGCAGTTATAGCTGTGACTTTTGCAGTGTTTGGATACAAAAGAATAAAGCCTCCTCCTCCAAAAATTTGTGGGACTCCACATGGCCCTCCTATTACTTCACCAAGAATTAGACTTACTGATGGAAGACATTTGTCTTATAAAGAAAGGGGTGTCCCAAAAGAAATTGCGAAGTACAGAGTCATTCTTGTTCATGGTTTTGATAGCTCCAAGGACATATATTTGCCACTATCTCAAGTATATGATTTTACTAAGATAATTTTTTTTTTCTTATATCTAACATTGTATTTCAAGTGGGTTTTTTTTTTTTTTTTTTTTAGTACAAGAATTTGAAATCCCTCCAAAATTTTTAATTATTGAAGGGAAATTCAATTATTTTGGTAATGCAGGAGGTGATGGAAGAGTTAGGTGTATATATCCTAACCTTTGACAGAGCAGGGTATGGAGAAAGTGATCCAAACCCGAAAAGGTCAGTGAAGAGTGAAGCATTTGACATTCAAGAACTTGCTGATCAACTACAATTGGGACCTAAGTTTCATGTCATTGGAGTTTCTATTGGAACTTATTCTATTTGGGCTTGCCTCAAGTATATACCACACAGGCATGTCATTCTTTTCCCTTTCCATCTCCATTAATTTTCTTTTCTTTTTCTATTTCAACCATTTATCAAGAGCCTATTCGACATTACTGTTGCACGCAAGTGTAATTATACTAAACAAGTCTAAGAGGGAGAGTGAACATTGGCCTTAATTCTCAGAGAAGATTACTCTATTAGTATGATTTAAAGGTTACACATTCTTTCTTTATGGCCTGAAATGCGCTAATGAGGGTTTGGTCTAACAGTAAGACAAAAACTGAGGTTCTGGGAGGTTTCATATTCGTTCTCTGCCCATGTTGGGTTTAGACTTTATTTGTAATATTTCATATAATAGTTAGTTTGAAGTTTGCGCTGCTCTGACATTAGTTCAGCTTTGTATCTAATTGATACTTATAATGTATATAATATCTCTTGGCAAAAAAAAAAAGGCCAGAAATGCAGAAAAATTTATGCAAAGTAACAAAATGTTTATAATATTTTGATGAAGGTCAAAATGTCTAATATGATCAAAATATTTAGTTAACTTGTTTTGACAATGGCTGCAGGCTAGCAGGTGTGACTTTAATGGTTCCAGTGATTAATTTCTGGTGGCCTTCTTTTCCTCCAAAACTAACAAATGAGACCTTCAGAAAGCAACTTAAGAGGGATCAAGTAAAATTGACCATTGCTCACCATCTCCCTGTACTTGTATACTGGTGGATGACTCAGAAGTTGTTCCCTTATTCTTCTATCATGCAAAGACACCCAATACTACTGAACAAAAGAGATTTAGAAACTATAAAGCAGATGTCTCAAGTGCCAAATCCTGATGAGGTAGCTTCTCTTTCCTTCTTTTGTTTTTTTCTTTTGGCATATATATGAGATTTTTTTTTTTAAATAAGCAGATGAGAAATTTTTAAAAATGAATAAATGGGAAAAAAAGTGTTTGGGTTTGTATTAAATTTTATGAGCCCAGAAGAGCAAGGATTTGAAATCTGTTCATAGTCATATCTGAGTTTGAAAAATGTTAAATTTTTAAAAGTTCGGCCTATAATTTTTTTACTAATTGTTGCATGCGGTCCAACTCGCGATTAGGTATAGACTTGATAAGTAGGCAAATAATATAAAAAGAAATTATGCACTTGCAGGTATAACTTAGTAATAGTACATTTCTCGATTGGGAAATAGACTAAGATTTAAGACCTCATTCCTCAATGCTAAAAAAAAATAATATTATACAACACAACTTAATTTAATCTTAATTACAGGACTAATTGGGGTTGACTATATGAATTTTTTGCTTTCACTTTAAACAATTTTGGATTGCATACTATAATAAGTGTAATGCCTCTAGAGAAATGATTATTACTTTAGTTGAGTTGAGTGAGAAAATTATGTTTGTGATTACAGCATAAGATAAGGCAGCAAGGAGTACATGAATCACTGCATAGAGATATGATTGTGCATTTTGGGAAATGGGAATTTGATCCAATGGAGCTAAAGAATCCATTTCCTAACAAAGAGGCTAGTGTTTACCTATGGGAAGGTCATGAAGACAAGCTTGTGCCATTTGAATTGCAGAGATTTGTTGCTAAGAAGCTGCCTTGGATCAAGTACCATGAAGTTCCTGATGGTGGTCATTTGATGATCCATGAGAAGGCTTTGTGTGAGGTTATTTTCAGGGAACTTTTGCTTGGAGAAGAACCCTCCTTTTGATATACATATATATATTAGGGTTAATAACAAAAATCATGTTTCCTATTTTTTTTTAATTAGATTTTGATTAGAGTTTTTTTAATAATTTTTAGTAAACTTTGATGAATTAATAACTTTTATTGATTTCATAAAAGTCAATGGATATTCAATAATGTAGTATTTTAAAAATCAGACAGGTGATCAAATCGGTCAAGTCACCAGTTCGCAGTTCAACTGGTGATCCGATCGGTTGGATAAAAACTCTTCATTTCTCTTTTTTTTTTTTTTTTAATTTTTTGGTCAGGTTCCCATTAATAGAGGTCCGACAAGTTAAAACCGGTCAAAAGGTGGTTTAACCAAAAAATTGATTTTTTCAGTGAACCAAACCAGACTGACCAGCGATTTTCGGTTCAATCGATTGAACCGGCCAGTCCGGCTCAATTTTTAAAACACTGCAATAATGATTTTTAAATACTTTTAAAAAAATCTATAAAAATCATGGAGTATTCAATTACAACTTTTATAAAGTCTATAAAAATAAATACGTGTTCAAAAAGTAATTAACTTTTATAAATAATAGAGTTTTGTACATTTTTACTGACTTTTTATGTAGTGGTATAAATAAAAAAATTTCAACAATTTTCTTTCATTTCATTTCAAGATTTCAATCGACTTTTTTTTTTAATCTCATTCTCCATCTTGTTAAGTTTTTTAATATAGATTTGGGAGAACCAATACGGACAAAGAAACAAATTTAAAAGTCTATCACTAAGCAAAACATAATTGAAATAAACTCACCACAGGTAAGAATTGAAGTCAAATTAAACTCGGAACATACCAAAATTAAAAGAGAAATTGAAACCCTAATATGAATTATAATAGAATATGAGGTGATATAAGGATCAATTAAATTTTGATACTATGTTAAGTTTCTCAATACAGATTTGAGAGAACTAACCTTAAAACTAACTGTTAAGATTGAAAAATTCATTTTTATATTAATTACTTAATATATTTATATTTATTATATTTAATCAATATGTGATTTTTTTTATATTATATTCTTAACACATCTTCCTCTCAAACCCTAGCATCTACAATTTCACTAATACCAGAGGAGGCTATTTTTAAATATTCAATACTACCTATGAAACAAACAAAAACAATGTCCTAGGTCCTAGGTCCTAGGTCCTAGGTTTTTTACCAGTAGGTACCTTCTAGTTTCTTATTACGGTTTGCTCTTGTATTCGAAGCCAACAACCAAGCAAGACCCATATCAAGAATAAAATAAACATGGGCTGCATATTTATCTTTGGGATTTGCACATAAATACTCAAAAAAAATAATAAATAAATAAAATATTTCTATACATATTTTTTTTTTTTCAAAAATACACTTATTAAATTTTTTATTTCAAAAATGTTCTATTTTTAAACGTATATCAAAAATATATCAAACGTATATCACAAATATATCATAAATATATATATAAAAAAAAAGAATATTTTTGAAAATCTAAAAAAAATAATAAGGTATTTTTTTAAAAAAAAATTTAAAAATTTGTATTTGGTGTAATTTCCTCTTTATCTTTCTTATCATACAACCACCATTTTTTTAATAATTTAATTTCAGCTGAAATTTAGGATAAACAACATCAAAGTCATTAATAAACTTTACATTTATTTTTAATTTGGTCATTAAAAATTAATTTAATATAAATAAATCACTAAATTTTAATTTTTATTACAATAAAATATTATTTTAAATTTTTTGACGATAAACTCATCAAAATAAATAATGACACAATTACTCAATTAGATATTTTAGTCAACATATATTGATAAAAATAAAATACTGGAAGAAAAAACAAATGGTTGAAAGGTTTTCTGTGTATTAACAAAAGAGTAGCAATACAAAATATATAAAACAATACAAGCCTATATAGGAAACAATTATAGCTAATTTTTGGGTTAAGAAATTGAGATATATAACATTCACATATATGCAAAAATTGTACTTTATTATAATAAAAATTAAAATTTAATGATTCATTTGTATCAAATCAATTTTTAATCACCTAATTAGAAATAAATGTAAAATTTTTGTATTATTTATTCCTGAAATAATACCAAAGCTCAAGTTTTTTTTTTGGTTAAAATATATATATTGTAGATTCGTACTTTTTAATGATTATAAATGTTTATTAATGTCTATAAAAGTTTTTTAAAATAAAATTTTTGAAAATCATTTATAAATTTATAAACTCTGCAGAAATCATTAAAAATTTATTAACTCTACAAAAATCAATCACTTAAAAAAAATCTATAAATATTTTTAAAAGTCTTAATTGAATACATTTCGTTCTCTTTATATGTAAATAAAAATAATAAAGTTAACACTGTGATATAATTAACATAAACAACACAAAATAAAGATAATTAATTATTATAGCAACAACTTGCAATCGTGCACGCATAATCTTAGTTGAAAGGGACGAAAATTTATAGCATCAATTTCTTTTTATAGGATTATGTATAAATATAAAAGTTTAACTATAATAATTCTTATAGCTAAAGGGATAAAAATAAAATTTAAGGAAAATATAAAAAAAATAAAAATTGAGGAGGATAAATATAAAAAAAAATAAAAATTATAGATGTAAAATTTAAAAAAATTATGGGGCTAGGAGTGTCTTTTATTAAAAAATTTAGAGTTAAAAGGGGTAAAAATAAAAATTAAAGGACAAATATAAAAAAAAATTAAGGGGCAAATATATATATATATATATATATATATATATATAAACCTAAAAATTTTAGGTATAAATTAAAAAAAAATTATATATTTATGAACTAGGAGGCCTCCATTATCCACCAATAACAACTTGGTTTAATTACAAGTAGACTTATTCATGGACCGAATATGAATTTAGAAAATGTTTAATTTTTCAAAAGTTCAGCTCATTAAAACTGCAATTTTCTTTATTAATGGTGACCTGAGGCCCGGCCTGCGAATAAATCTAGCTCTACCTACTCCCAATTTGGAACTTTTCCCCAGAGTTTAATGTAGGACTTGAAAATTTTTTTTGTTTAATTACCTCTTAAATTTCAATTTTTTGGCCAATTTAAAATAGGACTGAGCACGGAACTCAGAGATATCGAACCGTACCGAAAATCCGAACCGATAATATTCAGAACCGAAAAATATCCGTTGACCGTTTGACTTTCTCCGAACCGAACCGTCCCGATTTTTTTTTTGGTACGGTTCTGGAGATTAGTAGTTATCCATACCGAGAACCGTACCGAACCATCCCGAACCGAAGAACCGAAACTAGAACCGATTTAAAGGGT
>CATKHJ010080721.1:0-23854 GCA_949750685.1 Vernicia montana | reverse complement strand
TTATATTTAAAAATATACAATATCATATCACTAAAATTTAAAATTATTATAATTATTCAAATGTAAGAAAATGAATTATTTATGTCTTAAAGCAAAAAATGAAAATTTATTCTTAAAAATAAATTATATTATAACTTGAGTTATTAAATACTTTATAATAATTATTTTAAACAGTGAAAAAGATTTTTGGTATGTTAAAAATGTTTGAAATGAAAAAAATTTATTAGTAAAATTTGATAGTACAAGAGACATGTAAAATTTATAATTTGATAAGAGAAAAAAAATGATTAATATATTTAATTATAATGATTAATATATTTAATATATTGCAAAAAAAAAAAACTGATTTTTTTTTTATAATTAGTAATCATACAGCTAGTCCTCCCAATTTTTTCTCCTTAATTATTGATGGTCTCCATTTTTTTCCTCTTTAATTATAATTGATCTCCCATTGATCCACATTACTATATAGATTTGAGTCCATGATATAATTTACCCATTCTTTATGAGTTTGTTTGTTAAGTTTTCTTTCTCTTTATTTTATGCTACTAACTGAAAAAAAAACAAAAAAAAGCATTCCTTGTGATTTGGGATTAAAATCACAAGATATGCATTTATTTCAATTGTTAAAAAATAAAAATAAATATAAAAAAGGCATTCATTTTCATTCTAAAAAAATATATGCATTCCTTTTAAAACCACATTAATTAAATACTATACATATATATCGTACACATTCTTTGAATTTATAATATTTATTCACTATATTTACTTTTATTCTAGGAAAGTCTTTGCTATTTACTTATATATACTTAACAAGAATGAAAATGGTAAACTTAGAGCGTTCAGTATCATTGCGGTTTTTTATTTATTTATTTTTTAAATTTTAAAAAAATAAATATTAAAAAATATTTTAAAAAATTATTATTTTTTATTTTTTTCATTTTTATCCATAAATATTTTATAAACAGAAAATAAAAAATAAAAAATTTTTGATTCTCAAAATATTATTTTTATTTTTAAAAAATAAAAAATAAAAAACATAAAATAATACCCAACACATTATTAGTATTTTACTTTTTAAAAAACAATAATAGTATAAAATATTATTTTATCCCCACAATCAAATTTTAAAGTCAATTAATTTATTATTATTAATTAATTATATTAAATTTTATTTTTGAAGGAGTTTTCTGGCCCACATTGATTGCCGACTAGTTGGATATTAGGGGGTTTCTTTGAATTTTCTTTAGAGAGCCAGAGTGTTTTTATTTTTTTTAAAGAACACTGTTACTGTCCCTACAAAGACTTTCCTAAGTAAAAAAAAAAAAACCAAATCTCTCCATCGTGTAAACTCTAAACACTGAAACTCTCTTTATAAATATATCTTTTGTATTGTTCACTGACTTCAA
The DNA here is from genome assembly GCA_949750685.1 of Vernicia montana. Taxonomy (NCBI): domain Eukaryota; kingdom Viridiplantae; phylum Streptophyta; class Magnoliopsida; order Malpighiales; family Euphorbiaceae; genus Vernicia; species Vernicia montana. Next base: position 22,442 of record CATKHJ010080721.1, on the reverse strand, counting down.
ATTACTCTGTTTTTCTTTTCCTCTCAACTTCATAATTAAAATCTCTCTCTTCTTTTTCTTCTTTCTCTGTGACTTATTAATTCAATTCTTGGCTGTGTAACAAAAAATGGGTACTCAAGCTCCTACCCATCAAGATTATACCAGTAAACAACAAGTGAGTTGTAAATCTCTCTCTCTCTCTCTCTCTCTCTCAGTCTGTCTTTTGTAGATAGTGCGTTTTTTCTATTGGTTTTTTTTTTTTTTTTGCGAGAAACAAACAGTAAAAAGGAAAAGAAAAAGTAATGGAACTTTTCCAAAATTCTTGGATATTTGTCTTCTAGGTTTTTAGCTTTTTGAGTAGTTGATTACTAATTGATTGATTGATTCTTTTTGGGATTAGCTTCCATAATAATCTGAAATTAAGTAAAAATTAAAACTTTAATCACAATGTCATGTTTTAAAAACATATATTATTTCATCAATTGAATCTCCTTTTTAATTTTTATACAAAACACACCAAAAAAAAAAATACAATTTTGTAACCTAACACCCTTTCTTTTCTTTTCTTCTTTGTGTTCTTTGCCATAGCCAGTGCAAATTTCTATTTGTTTTTTCCATGGACGGAACTACATGACTCCCAAAATTCTCAAATTTCATTTTTTCCCTCATAAATTTTATAATTTTTTTAAAAAAATACTTCAAAATTTCAATTTTATTTAAGATATTTCATACATATTTTCTAAAATATATGCATTTAACCCTTCAAAATCTTATGTATATTTATTTCATACTCAAAAATTCAAAGTTTTTTAGTTCCGCCCCCTGGTTTCATCCTTTTTTTTTTTTCTTCTTAATTTATAAAATTTCATGGGTTTTTTATTTATAAAATAAATATTATGGGTGCCATAAAGTCTGTATTTTGGCCAACAAATTTGGTAAATACTTAAGTTTCACGAGTCACAATGTTTTAAATAATCTGAATATCTTTTTCATATTTGAGTTTTTAATTTTCCTAGAGCTTGTTTAGAACACCTATAGGATTATATATTTTTTAAAATAATTAAATAGAAAAAATTTTAAATATTTAACAGATTACATAGCGATCGTGTCAGAGTTTAACCTTATACGGCAATTGCTTACTTTCAACGTTGATAGATTCGAGTGTAGAATTTAGACAACTATGGTAAAACTTAAACGTTATTGCCTTTAAATATGTTTGACTAATATTATATAATTATTCATTACTAGGCTAATTATTTATTTATTTATTTATTTTTGCCTGCATATATCCTTTTGAGATGATTCCAGAAGAAATTATTAATTTAAATCTTATTTACTTATTTATGGTGTGAAATGGTTTATTGGGTTATATTTAGGTAAATATAGAACTCATTATTTTCAACTGAGTTTTGAAAACTGACGTGTTGTTTGGTAAAATTGAAAATTTAAGTGCTGAATAATATAAGTGATATAGTTTTTAAAATTTAAATTATTTAAAAATTTAATCATTTATTGTATTCATTAAAAATTTTCATTTTAAGTGTTTTTTGACTTAACTGAAAATTTTAAATTGAAATTATTTTATATTATCAAATCATTTTAAAATTAATAAGTGATGAAAATATTAAATTAAATAATAAGTTGAGTTATCAAACACCCGTGAGTTAGAGATAGAGATTTGGTTGTGAATATAAAATAGATTTTTGTGGCAATTCAAGTTCTTAAAGGTGCCAACTTTGTTGCCACTGATTTGCATGTGACTTGGTCAGAATTTTTTTTTTCTATACATGCAAAGCGACTTGTTGATTGCAGCTTTGAGGGTCAAATTTTTTTATTTGTTAATTTTGGAAGTAGGTTTACTAAATGGTCACAAGCTATCTACTAATTTATCAATTTCTTTCTCACCTACCTAATTACAGTTCATACATATCCACAATTTTTTTTTTCTCTTTCTTTCTTTTAGAGAGAGAAATTATACAATAAGAAATGGAATGTATATGGCCTTGATTGGTGGATTTTTTTTTTTTTTTTTTTTTTTTTTTTATATATGCCAAGAGATATTATATACAACACAGATATCATTATAAATGTCAACAAATACTACAATCTAATTTGGGCAAAATACAAACTCAAACAAACCCAATCTAAGCAGGAAAGCTTGAAAGCTCTTGATCCTAGGAACTCAGCCTTAACCATTTAAGCTTAAGCATCATTGGCCTAAACAAAATATACTAGGGTAGGTTGGTCCACTCTCATAGTGAGATTATAATTAAAAATTGAGTATACTAGGGTCCAAAAACACTCAGTACAAGTCTTAAAAATACACTTGAATTATGTAATAGCAACTTAGCAAGAAAATAGTTATGGGTTTTTTTTTTTTTGTGTAATAATGTTTGAAATGATCAGATATTTAGTTTGGCTATTAAATTTGATGAAGAAATGTGTTATGAACACAGGTTGATGAACAACTAGCTAAGCAAAAGGCAATTGATGAGTGGCTTCCAATCACTTCTTCAAGGAATGCAAAATGGTGGTACTCAGCTTTTCACAATGTTACTGCCATGGTTGGAGCTGGTGTTCTCAGTCTTCCTTATGCCATGGCAGAGCTTGGATGGTATGTTAAATACTCAATTCTTAATCTTTACAAGAGAAATAAATTTCAATTCTAATGAGTTTTTTGTATCCTAAAATTGTTATCAGAAATAAAATGTTTTATTTTTCTGTTCATAGACTTTTGTCAATTAAAATTCTCTGTTTTTAATTTCAGGGGTCCTGGAGTTGTTGTGCTGGTTCTATCATGGTTCATTACTCTATACACTCTATGGCAAATGGTTGAGATGCATGAAATGGTACCAGGAAAAAGATTTGACAGATATCATGAACTTGGTCAACATGCTTTTGGTGAAAAGCTTGGTCTTTACATTGTGGTACCTCAACAACTTATTGTTGAAGTTGGTGTGTGCATTGTGTACATGGTTACTGGGGGCAAATCACTTAAGAAATTCCATGATCTTGTATGCAATATCGATAGCAGTACCAATAGCAGTAGCATTAGAAGTGGCTGCAAGCCCATCAAGCAAACCTACTTCATAATGATCTTTGCTTCTGTTCACTTTGTACTCTCCCACCTTCCCAACTTCAACTCCATCTCTGGTGTCTCTCTTGCAGCTGCAGTCATGTCCTTGAGGTACTCTCTAATGCCCTTACATTACCCAAATTGGAAAGATGGTATTAATTTGATTTGTATATGAGAGTCTTTAGTGAGTTATTACTAATAGCTATGTTGTTAGGGTTAGTGTTGCCACAATTGTTAGACAAGTAGTCCACATAGACTCCATTGTGATAATTACTACAACAAAATTAAGGGAAAGAAAATGATTTATTTGTTTATGTCTCGATGCAGTTACTCTACTATTGCTTGGACAGCTTCTGTCCATAAGGGTGTTCAGCCTGATGTGCAATATGGCTATAAAGCTAAGAGCACTGCAGGTACAGTCTTCAACTTCTTCAGTGCCTTAGGTGATGTGGCTTTTGCTTATGCTGGGCACAATGTCGTATTGGAGATTCAAGCAACAATTCCATCTACACCCGAGAAGCCATCCAAAGGTCCTATGTGGAGAGGAGTCATTGTTGCCTATATAGTTGTGGCCTTGTGCTACTTCCCTGTTGCTCTTATTGGCTACTGGATGTATGGTAATTCAGTCGAAGACAACATCCTTATCTCATTGAACAAGCCTGTGTGGCTCATTGCAATGGCTAACTTGTTTGTTGTGGTTCATGTTATTGGAAGCTACCAGGTATAAATCAAACTTTATTCAATTTTTTGTTCTCATCTCATATTAATCTCAATTGCAGGTTATTTGATTTTTTTTTGGTTTTATTGTTCTAAATTCAGATTTATGCAATGCCAGTATTCGACATGATGGAAACTGTATTGGTAAAAAAATTGAATTTCAAGCCCAGTACGATGCTTCGTTTTGTTGTGCGCAATCTTTATGTTGGTAAGTGAACTCTTGACTTCATCAAGCTATTCTTTTCAGTTTTTTATCTCACTCTGAGTGGAGTTTTTGAAATTGGATTTAATTTTTTTGGTTTTAATTGCAGCATTCACCATGTTTGTTGGCATTACCTTCCCTTTCTTTGGTGGTCTACTTGGATTTTTTGGTGGCTTTGCTTTTGCTCCAACAACATACTTTGTAAGTCATATTCCAAAAAATATTGCATTTATTGCAATTAAAAGAAACTACTTGATTAACTTACAACAATATTTCATTTTTTAGCTTCCCTGCATAATGTGGCTGGCCATCTACAAACCAAGAAAGTTCAGCTTATCTTGGTGGACTAATTGGGTAAGTTGATATAATTTTCATTGTTCTTGCTGTGCTCTTTTTAGTCTTTTTTCTTTTCTGTTTCAATGACTAATTTTCTCCCAATCTAATTTACTTAAACTTATTTCATCCATCTAATAAACTTATTTCATCCATCTAACTGTAGTTCTGCATTATTCTTGGACTTCTCTTAATGGTTGTATCTCCCATTGGAGGATTGAGGCAAATAATAATTCAAGCAAAGGACTATAAGTTCTACTCTTAATCATCCACCTCTTTTGACATGAAGTGGATTGCTATAGAAGGTGAATTCTCAAAGATAATACACACATAAAGTTGAAGTAGGCACTATGCAGCAATTATCAAAGCCCCTGACAGGCTATTTTCAGAGGAAACAGGAACTATGGCCATGGAACTATCAAAACAGGGTTTCCAATTAGAGGCCTTTACAGTGTGTTTCTTTTCTTTTCTTTTCTTTTTAAACTAGTTGTGATGCATATACACAGTTTGCCCTTCTTTTAACTGTTGCTTTGGCCAGTGAAATGGATCTGTCAATTTCTGTTTTTTTCATATCATAATGAACACAAATATAACATGTTTTCTTGTGAATGTGGATAAATTCAAGATATACTTTTGAATATGGTTTATCTAAGAGAAATTTCATTGCTAAATTCTATATTTGTTCATGGCTTGTATTCCCATCGTCTGAAACTTACCTATATTCAAATTTAAGAGTAATTTTCATTGTAGCTAATATCAAAGGCAACTATCTAGATAAAATAACAGCATGAAAAAGCAATTACCGCAATTGAATATTGAATATCTAGTTGTATTGTTACTATAAATAAAGTGTGTTGTGTCAACCATACCGAGAGCCAGGTGATTCTGTGCTGAAACCAGCATAGGACAGCTAATATTGAATTTACAGGCCATTCTTAGACCAGTGTGAACAATCAGTTTCGAAGGGAATGATTCTGCAATCCGTTCTATTATAAATAGAGATACCTGCCGAAAATAATGCAGAAGCTGACAATTTGTGCATATTCTGAACTGTCTTCGTAAATTAATTAACGTTTAACAATCAACATCTTTTTGCTGCACTGTCCTAATGATTCCATGATTAAAATGATTGGCGCTAAATATATTTACATATATAAATAACTAGATTACATGATGATGTATTTTAAAATGTATGTGACCAGTAACCTTAAAAAACTTCTGACTGTCTCAACTCTCAAGGTCTGCAGCCATTTTACTGAAGGTTTCAATTAGTAAATGTATGTGAGCCAAATGGTTTAAATCTAAACATTTTCACTTAATTGTCATTAGCATTAAATCAAAATCAGGATGATACAAAGCTAGGTAAAATCAGAATACGCTGGTTTCATCTGTTTAATTAATGAGGAACGAAAAAACAAAGAAAACGACACAGAATCAAGTCATTCGGTCATTTCAAGACAAAAGATTATTACCTAACATATCTAACAAGGAAGGAAGCATTTCATGATTCCAAGTCCAAGATTTAACATTTGGTCAATGATACCATTAAGTAGGTTATATAAATTGTAATATCATGTGCAGTAAAATAAATCCAAATTGCAGCATCTTAGAAGAAAAAAATAATAATCTTTTCATTACATTTTTTTTTTTTTTTATTATATATGTATTAACTCGTGCCTTAGTCTACTCGTTCAATATTCGAGTCTTTGTCTCGTAAAAAGTTCAAACTAGATAATTCCTTTTGCCTTTAAAAAATATTCCGATTTCCCAAAATACTCAACAGTAATATGGAAAAAATTAATTTCCCAAACCCATTAATGGTAAATCCATTCTTATTCTATAGAATTTATGTTATTTGTCATTGTCTGAGTGAGCTGGACTTTCTCCCCATGAAACCATTTACTTGCAAGATCAATTTTATTCAAAAACAGTATACATCATTTTAGGCTTTGTATGAAAAGTACAAATGGAAACATTTCTTGTTTAAGTAAATTAATAATATATATTTACCCAAAAAATAATAATAATATATAAAAGCAGATTTGATTATTTTTAATTCTCTAATCTGTATTTTTTTAATTTGTCATTAAGCGGGTAGACGGATATCTCTTTATAGTCATTGTCAATTAATTACGATATTTCTTTAGTTCACACTTTATTATATATATCGCCCAGTTGTTGTTCCTGTTACATGTATGTAAATGTAACATTCTTTTCTCTGTTCTGAAATTTTTCATAGTACTACTCATTAATGGGTGCTGAAGAAGAAAAACCTGATGTTTCCCAACAAACAACTGATGTCTCCAATTCCAACTATGTGAGTTTCTCTCTTATCACTTACACACACACACATACACATGACTAGATGGAGTTTGGAATTTTATGTTTTCATTTTTTATAAAAAGAAAATGTTCATTTCATTCCTGGAAATTAAATTATATGAAATTCAATATAATTAAATCGAATTCTATAATTTGTAAATGAATTATATACTATAAATTGATTTATATCAAACAAGGGGTAAGACTTTTTTTATGTTTCTAGAAATGTTTCACTACTTTTAGTTGGGATGTAGGCGGGTAAATAGTTCAAATGGTACCAATTTTTTGCACTATGTTTTAAATTGGTATCAAATTTTTAATTTTTTTCTTTTTAATATCAAAACTTCAATTTCGCTTTCAGTCAACGATACCCATTGAGAATCCAGTGAAATTTTGCTGATGTGAATACCGGAGCTTTACATAAGCATGACACTCAGCATTCACATCACAATGTAAATAGCCCTCTTAGTACCAATTAGAAATATAGTTCAAAGGTTTAGTACCAATTGAAAATATAATCCAAAGATTTGATACCAACATGGCTATTTATATTATAACGTGGATGCTAAGTGTCATACTGATGTGAAGCTCCGGCGTCCACATCAGCTAAATCTCACTAGATTTCTATTGAGTATCATTTTCTAAAAGCGAAATTGAAATTTTGGTACCAAAAAGGAAAAAATTAAATATTTGATATCAATTTGAAACATAGTGCAATGAATTGGTACCATTTTGGACTATTTATCCGGATGATGTAGGCAAAGTGTTTTCAGTGCACGAGACTTCGTATTTTGTAAGAGTGCACACAACTTTCTTAGCTAATGAAAAAAAACATTGCGGATTATGAAAATTTGCCTCTCTCTTTTTTTCCTCCTCTTGCAATTCTGAGTTGCACTATTTGTTTTTTGTATTTTTGTATGGTTTACTTGTGTTGAATTCCACAAAATTGAGTTAATAAGAGTTAGATGAACATTTTCATTAATACCAAATTATAAAAATATAAAATTTCACTCTTGTAATTGAATGTAACTGAGAGATTAATTCATTATCAACACTTACAGATAGATGAAAAGCAGAAGGCAATTGATGATTGGCTTCCAATCACTTCTTCAAGGAATGCAAAATGGTGGTATGCAGCTTTCCACAATGTTACTGCCATGGTTGGAGCTGGTGTTCTCAGCCTTCCTTATGCAATGTCAAATCTTGGATGGTAAATTTTTCAGAAATTTCCAGTCTAATTTCTATTTTTTTCCTATTAAATATTTGATTCTATTGATATATAATATCACATAAATGGTAAATATTATAAATTTTTGAGATCTTTAATTTCAGGGGTCCTGGTACATTAATCCTAATCCTGTCATGGGTTATCACTCTATACACTCTATGGCAAATGGTTGAAATGCATGAAATGGTTCCTGGGAAACGATTCGATCGATATCATGAGCTTGGTCAGCATGCCTTTGGCCAAAAGCTTGGTCTTTACATAGTAGTGCCTCAACAACTAATTTGTGAAGTAGGTGTAGACATAGTCTACATGGTTACAGGAGGAAAATCTCTGCAAAAAGTTCATGATTTAGTTTGCAAGGGCTGCAAACCAATCAAAACAACCTTTTTTATAATGATTTTCGCCTCGGTTCATTTCGTACTTGCTCATCTCCCCAATTTCAATTCCATTTCTGGGGTTTCTTTGGCTGCAGCAGTCATGTCTTTAAGGTAATGTTGTCTAATTTGCTGCTAATAGTTTTTATGCACTGTACTAAGTTCATTTCTTCGGTGTAGTTATAGACAAATCACTAGTTCACTAAGAAAAACATATTGTGATTTAATTTTTGCAGTTACTCTCCTGAGTTCATAATTTTATGCTAACAGTTTTCACGTACTATATTAGGTTCATTTAACCTGCAGTCTGGTTAAAGACAGACTAATTCGCTAAGAAAAATGTTATTTTTGTAGTTATTCTACCATTGCTTGGGGAGCTTCAGTCCACAAAGGTCGTCAACCAGATGTGCAATATGGATACGCAGCAACGAGCACTTCAGGAACAGTCTTCGACTTCTTTACTGCATTAGGTGATGTAGCTTTTGCATATGCTGGACACAATGTGGTGTTGGAGATTCAAGCAACAATCCCTTCTTCACCAGAGAAGCCATCAAAAGGTCCAATGTGGAGAGGAGTAATCATTGCTTATATAGTTGTGGCAATGTGCTACTTCCCAGTTGCTCTGATAGGTTATTACATGTTTGGCAATAAAGTTGAAGACAATATACTAATCTCATTAGAGAAACCTAAATGGCTTATTGTCACTGCTAACATGTTTGTTGTTGTTCATGTTATTGGAAGCTATCAGGTATTTATTTTTTACTCTCATTGGGGCTCAGAACCTCACAGTTTTAGAGATTATTTCAGTACCACTGAGTTAAAACGTATTGTTTGTTTTTGCTCATATAGTTATATGCAATGCCCGTTTTCGACATGCTCGAAACGCTTTTGGTAAAGAAGTTGCATTTCAAGCCTAGCACAACCCTTCGATTTATCACTCGCAATTTATATGTTGGTAAGTAAAATTTCTTACATTTCCCTTAAATCATCATTATAGCTATCTCATAATCTGCAGTCTATCAGTATAAAAGGAAGTTTGATGTGAATGTTGATTAATTTTCAGCATTCACAATGTTTATTGCCATATGTTTTCCATTCTTCGGAGGCCTTCTGGGATTCTTTGGAGGATTTGCTTTTGCCCCAACAACTTACTTTGTAAGCCCTTTTATAATCTGTAATTACCTTGAAACAAGAAAAGAAAATATAATACATTTGCTGAGTATTTTGTCTGTGTATCAATTTTTCAGCTGCCTTGCATAATGTGGCTTGCAATCTACAAACCAAAAAGGTTCAGCTTTTCATGGATTACCAATTGGGTACTACATTCATCTTAAAATTATGCTTAATTTTCGTTTATTATGCAATTTAATAATTATACATTGATTTTGATTTTCTTTGTTTGTTTGTTTCAGATATGCATTACACTTGGCCTCTTGTTAATGATTTTATCTCCTATTGGAGGGTTAAGGAACATCATACTTAAAGCCAAGGACTACGTGTTTTTCTCTTGATTCATACTTGTTTCTAAGGAATCCAATGGAAATTTTATTATCATTTTGTACTCAAAAATAAAAAAGTTAGACGATGTTTCAATGATGGTAAAGACTAGGGTTAATAGTTCAGTAATTAAGTGTTTAGAAAATGTGAATTTGAACCCTAACATGTCTTTCTTTTGGGAATTGAATCTTCATTTGTTTAAACACCAAAAGAAAAAGTTATTTACCTTTGCCAAAGCATCACATTAAGTTGAACTAAATATATTATGAATAAAGTATTATTTAGTTTCTAAAATTTGACTTAATTAATAAAGTGATTTTTCTATTTTGAGAAACTAATTAGAACGTCCATCTGTTTTATTTTCCTCAATCATATTAGTCTTTTCATCTTTTTTTTTTTTTTTTTATAAATTCCTTTAAAAAAATAAAAAAAAAGAAAAACAAATTATTTTTTTAATACTCATAATACCCTTTGATAAAAATAAAATATATCTGGTAGCTTAGATGATAGGTCTAGTAGAGGATAGGACATGCAAGCAATATAGAGAAGTCATGAGCTCCCCAAGAAGTGTTGCGACGAGAAGACTCCGACATTCAAGTTAGAGAGAGAGTAATGAAAAAATGTATTAAATGAATGAAAGATAACATAATAGTTACTTTTATATAGAAAAGAATGGATACTCTCTACATATACGTATCCTAAAATTCAAGCAAGTCATTTTTTGTTGGTATCACCCTTTCATCCATGGACCAAAACCACAAGTTGCAGTAATGGTTGTCATCCAAACTTAAGTGAGCTTGACCCAAAAACGAACATGGTATCACAAAAAATCTGCGACTTAACGGTCACCAAGAGAATTTAATTTCTCAAATTTCGGTTGCAGACAAAATTAGCTTAACCAACTTACTACTTACTATTGTCGTTTGGAATTTTCTTTTCCCTATCCAATGTCCACACACAAACATAGATCCTCTAATCCTCTTTCTCGCCAGTTGCCACTAAACCAGTGGCGTAGGCATGCATCGCTTTGACCCCACTGAAATTTTTAATAGCACTATTAAGTTATGACCTCGTTTCTTTTGAAAATTTTAAAAAATTTATATGTTGCAACTTAATCATTTGTTTATTTTGAAAAATTGAGCTATATTTTATGAATTTATTAAAATTTATCATACTTTAAAACCTTCAAAAATAAAGAATTTAAAAATTCACATGAATTGTGAATTTTTAATTCTATAAATTTAAAATTTATCATACCAAACAAGACATATATATATTTTAAGTAGTGATCCCACTTAGAAATGTCAGCGAAGCGGGTATGTGGAGGATTTTTATACCCACCTCACTTTGAAGCGAAGAGGGATAGATAATAAAATGGGACGGATACAGCAGATATACCTGTTTTTATTTTTTTATTTTTATTTATTTTTTCTTTAAAAATAATTATTTAATATTAATTTGTCATATAAATATATATATTCATTTATATATATTTTTTATATATCTATACAATATAATTTATTTTTTACATAAAATATATATATATATATATATATATATATATATATATATATAATCGGGTCGGATTTGAGTGATATCATTGCCCGTCCCAATAATGCTGCATGACTCCACTTAAATATTTTTAAACACCTAAAATTTAAAAAAAAAAATTATACTCTTCATATTTAAAAAATTAATTAAGATGCTTTTTATTTATTCATGTAAAAAATGTTTAAAATAAAAAGAGATGCTTTAATAAACATATCATGGAATCAAATTGCTTAAGAGTTTGATTCAGCGGATGTTTCATACTTTCTAAATTCAATCTTTATCTAATTAAGCATTTCTGAAGCTAATGTTCAAGGAGCAAAAAAAGTTACGAGCGTTGCCATTACCACTCTCGTCGTTCATCCAACCAATGCCCAATCACAAGAAAATCATACAATTTATATCACCAAGTCTTGGATTTTATGTTGCAGAACTCAATGTTCAGTCATAATACAGCAGGGAGATCAAAACTCGTATCCATACAGAATGGTGACTACTACTTGCAATTCTGCAACAGTTCTAAATTACAATCTTCTGGTTGGCCAATTGCAACTAAACCCCTTGACAATATAGTGTACATCAGAATTTTTCCAAAAAGTTGTAGCAAAAAGCGATTGAATTTCTTCTTATGCTGAGATAGAAACTTAACTATTAGATTACTTGTCTAACGGCAGTGACTAAATTGTAAGACTTGTTAGGTTACTTGTCTAACAGCAGTGACCAAATTGTAAGACTTAGCCATCAAGAATAGATGATTGGAAACCAAGACAAACTTTGCCATCAAGTAGCTATTGGCTATTATAAAAGTAGGCAATTGCCAATGTATGCTGTCAGGAGATATTTGAAATATAAATATAGTGACTATAACAAGTTAGCTCAAAACTTTAGCATGCGAGCACACACTCTCTCTCTCCCCCTTACTAAAGAAGAAAAGTATCAAGGACAGTTTAAAGAACGAAACTTTCAGTAACCGCGATAAAAGAATGTCACACAAGTTCTGCATCTGCCATTCAAGTAGAATATTGACCACAAACAACCAACAGCAACAAATGATTAGGGTCAGAGTAAAAGAGAACGAAGAAAGATCACTTGAATTCAAGCATTACATATTTGATGGATGCAAAATGACACGAACTAGAATTCAAAACACTTTCTGAATATACAATGATACTTTACTATTTACTATTTACTCATTAAAATGTCCAACCAACCTAGGCCTAGCACCGCCAATTTGGATATCGAAGCTCATTTTAATGCAGTGCAAGGACCGTGCAACTGCCACCCTTACTCAAGCTGGTTGGTACAGTAAGCAAAATGCACATTCAACAGGCAACTTCTTCAATTCTGGGCCAGTTACTAGCTTTTCATCAAATTTGCACTTTTCTAGTTGGCTAATTTCAACCAACCTCTTGACAAGTGACAACATTTCTATAATAATAATATCTATCAAATTATTTCTTTTTCCTAGAAGATCGAACAAACCCCACTAACAGTCTAGACTGACAACAAAACAAATCAAATCAGAGCAAAAACATTAAACTTTGTAAAATTCAATTATTTTTTACATTTAAGATTTTGCAAGATAATTATAACTAAAAGAAAAATAGCCATATACAAGTTCAATATAAACAAATTCAACAAAAAGGATCAAACATGAAAATTTACACAAATCAAATCATTTTGGAAGAACCAAAACAAAAAAAACTCACACACACATTTAAACAATTCATAGAAGGGAAAATCTCTTTAACGTAATTTTCATTATAACCAAAAATTACATTAAGGATGCAAAGGAGACATTTAAAAAATGAGTATCCATTACGAGTACTAAATCCAACCTCGAAGCCAACGCAGAGAGCTTCATTGTTACACGCCAATTCTATGAGTTGCTACCCATGAAACATACAGTAATAAAATAAAAAAGGTTACATATTTAACTCTGATTATGTCAATTTCTTCTCAAATTTGCTCTTCCTTGCTCTATACAATTCAACCCACAAATTGGTAATCCACAATATACTAACAGAAATTGCCGTCGTAACAACTACCATCCAAGAAATCCAAACCCATTTGGGTATAACTCCATCTGCAACTCCACTTATATAAAAAGCACCCATTTGATAAAGAAAATAAGGACCCAAAAACCCTCTCACCAAAGAATACAAGACATAAAAAGGAGGGGAAAGGAAATCATAAACCTTGGCAGCGAATTTCACATCGGACCTCCGGGCAGCGGCAAGGGTCCAGACATTCTGGCACAAACTGGTAACCTCAGCGAGAACAAGCAAGGAGAGAATAGCGTAGGCGCCATGAGAAACCATATAGCGGCAAGTAACAAAGACGAAGAGAGTAGCCAAGTGGTGGCCGATGAAGAGGACATCACTGGGATAGAAAATGAGATAATGAATAAGATCCATCAAAAAATAAGCAATGCTATAGTCAAGAACGGCGTCTTGGAGAAGAGTATTGGGGGAAGAGAAGCCGCGAGTGGAATCGGCGAGTATAGCAAAAGAGGCGAAAAAAACAGCGGGAGTACCATGAAAAAGGGAGATTAAGCAACTGGAAGCTTCGGGTCGGACGTTGGAGGACCAAGAACGGAAAACAAGAAAATAAGCAATGAGATAAATGACAAGGAACAAGGAAAAAAAAAGAGCAAGATTTGGGAAAGATCGAATTAGGGTTTCCATGTGGATATGGAAACCCCCTTTTCTTTTCTTTTCTTTTTTCTGAAATTGGGGGTTTGGAAAGTTAGAATCAAAATCAAAACCCTAACTTTTGCATGAGAATGAATTGAATGGAAAGGTTTTTATGATTTTAATTTAAAAAGAGAAAAGGAGATAGTATTTATTAGTGGGTGGGGTTGGGTTTGATTTTTATTTTATTTTTTTTATCACAGAATTTTTTTAAATGTTTCGTAGTTTTCGAGGACTTGCTGAATTGCGAGCTCTCTGCCTCTGCTCAAAGCTCAAGTGCTCAACTAATGGAGAGAGAGAGAGAGAGAGAGAGAGAGAGAGAAATTGCATTATGGATAGGATAGGAAAGGATAGGATAGGAACTAAACGACGGCGTTTTATGGCTCATTGGTATGTTTTTTTCCTTCACAAGGATACCTCTTTCTTTTTTTTTTTTTTTTTTTTTTTAAATAAAGGTTGCTGAAATAAAAGATCTTCGCTTATCTTCACGTCTCCTTAATTGTTATTTGAATAAGTACAAGTTATGTCTATGAGTGTCGTATAAAAGTGGTAATCTTAATTGTAATAATTTTCATTCATTAAATGAATGAATCCATAATCTCTACAATGAAAATTGTTAACTTCAAAAATAATGGTCCATTTGTATAGTTTATAACCAATAAGGAAAAAAAGTGATAATCACAAATCAGTACCTTGTTTTTGTTTCTTTCTTTCCAATGGTGTGAATTAATATAGATTTAGGATAAATAATTAAATATTATTTTTCTAAATTTCTAAAACCCTTGGAAGCTTAAAATTCCTAACAGCATTAGCCATATTTTGAAAGTACAAATTTTATATACTAATGACAAACAGCAAGACACTGTTTTTCTTGACAAATAAACCCAAAAACAAATTCCATCATCACTTTTTTCTTTTTCTTTCATATGTTCAGTTACTATAAAGATCATCCTGATAAACAACATAATACATTTGCAGATGCCATTTTTTGCGAATCCCATGATAAAACATACATACAACAAAATGCTCCACAGGCAACCAAGACTTCCTCCCAACACTCCTATAGATGCTTTGTTGCAGGATTTTATCAGCTGTCCTGAGTTAGAATTTTTTTTTTTTAATAAAGGCAACCATCAATTTAATTATCACAATTCACAACATCATCTGCGGATACTGAATTTTGCATCTTTCTGAACCTTTATGGGAGTATCTATTTTCGACATCCCAGGTGGTCAGCTGTCCTGTTCGCCATCTAGAGGAGGTACACATGACGTCTGAGAAGCTCTTAATGGTCTCATGGCCAGATTCAAGTTCTAGGACCAACAATTTTTGTTGTCTTTTTTTTTTTTTTTAAGAACCAGATGTGCGCTTTAGATTTTAGAACCTTCATTCATTATCATTCATGAATAAACGAGTATAACTCAATCAATTTCTCCCTCTTCTACCTCATTTAGAGGAATTGGAACATTTAAAGGTTCACCCTCTTCCTCCTCTTCATCCTGTTTCATGAACAAACCGAGCTGTTCTAAGGGGTTGCTTCCCCCAAATTTAAAGCCACCCAAGCCATCTTGAGAGTGATCTGGGCTTGTCTCATCAACAGAGCTTGGTAAATGCTCAGCTGGTGCAGTCCTAAGCATTTCTAAGTCTTCGAGAAACCTGGAGTTCTCATTAATTTCAACAGTTTTTTCCATCTGCATAAACACACACATGTACTAATAAAATCCTGAACAGGTAACAGGGAACAAGGTTGTACTTCCACAACATGAATCACTTTTTACCTTCAACAATGCCTGCCGTGCTGCTTCTCTTTCAAGCTCTCTCTTCCGTCTAGCCTCAGCTGCAGCTGCTGCCTCAGCTCGCCTTCGAGCATCTTCAGCAGCCTTGGCTTCTGCTTGCAACCTAGCTTTTTCTGTACAAAAATAAACAAATAATTCATTTGGGAGTACCAATGATACCAACATGCATGAAGATGATGTGTACAACAGTCACCCTAGCATGCAACCAGGAAAATTTATTTGAGAATCACACGAGTTAAAATTTGAAAATTAAGTCGGAACCTTTCTTTTTCTGGAGCTCAAGTTCCTCCATCTCCCGTCTCAGTTTCTCAGGATCCCCCTTGTCAACCTGATCATATACCCACTCAGGAATAGGCATGTACAAAAAGATGAAAATTTACAGAACCAAATAAGCAACAAACCTGTGAAAGTGCCTTTTCTCGAGCTTTTAATATTGTATCAGCAAATCGGTTCTTCAGTAATGCAGCTCTGATGAGCTTCTCAGGGGAGACCTGCCTCTCACTTGGAGCACTGTCTCCTAAGATGTTTGTAGGAAGATCCGTGAGATGCTCAACCCAAAAATTAAAGGAAAGCAATTCCTTCCATACTCAAGCTTACCATCTTGCCGGCAATCTGACTCAACAGAACTTGGCTTTTGCTGGGAAGTTTGTTCAAGTTGATCCAATCCACTAACTGATTCTGGGCATGACTCTGGATTAACAAATTTGACACTTTTATAAATAAATCAAGTGAGGGCAAAAAAGAGAGAGAGAGGAGGTTGTGGCATACATGATGCTCCTTGATGAGCTTTTTAACAAAAAGCAGCTGACAAACTAACCATCAAAATATCTAATGGTCTACCCAGGAAAGGTAATCCTCCAATTTTATATTTGAAGGAAAGAGAAAAATTGCAACTAAAAAAAATGCAATGTGCTCTGTACTCTAAGCCTTTTAACCTTCATGGCATAATTCAAGTCCCCTATAATTTCACAAAGAATTTCCTCTGATGCATTCTGATCTAAGAACACTTAAAAACAAAATGGTCCACCCAAAAATATCATGACTAAAAATGAAAATTCTAGATTCTCCTTCAAAACTCAAAAGTATAAGATGATCTTCCACCTACTGAATGTATTTCCAGTCTCATACTGTAAGTCTCTGATAATATTGGGCAACAAAAAGCAAGAATAGCTCTTGACTTATTCCAGCCCATATTGTCTGTTTGATGGCTTTTTCAGTAATATGAAGTTTGATTTATATGGCAATCTTAATAGACACCTCCACACACACGTACAAATACACGGAACATTAGTATGAAATACTCACGAATTATCTCTAGAGGATGGCCAGAATTGGCTTTATCATCTAATTGAGCTCCAGAACCCAAGTTTTCAGGAACCTAAATAAGAAAAGTTTAAGCAAAAAAACACTTATACACTAAATTTATTCATCGTGACACTGTTAAATAGAAGATAAAGCAGGTTATCAGGCCTTTCAAATTATTGAGATTGTTCAAACAAGCATGTACCTTTGTTGCAGTTATTGGACTAGAAGCTTTTGCATCATCAGATTCACTTTCAGAAGAACTATCAGAGTCAGAGTCTGAAATGGATAGACAGCAAAAGAAGATGAAAAAAGTCATCCATGACTTTAAAAGAAACTAAAAAGCCCTCTTCCAATTTATACAAAGTCTTTCTTTGGAAGTTGATACAAGTTATTAGCATCCAAGCACACAATACATATCACACCTAAATTTATGATAAACAAAATTGTCAAACAGTAAAAGCTTCAAATTCATAAAAGCAAGCAAGAGAAAGCTTGCCGCTCCAATGCTAAAGGATGTAATTTATTATTTTTTGAACAAAAATATATTAACCCAAGTACACAAAATATTAATGGTCAACCAGGCGATATAAAGGAGAGCCGCCAACGCATTTGATAAACATGAGTGCCAATTAAGTTTAGCTATGACGCATTTGAGTTTTAATTTCTCATATACTGCCCTCACTGAAGACTTCAGCAATAACCGTTTCATATCAAGAAGGATTAAAATATGATTAATAAGCAGTGAAATTATCAGAGGAAGACTTAAAAGGATATTTTGGAAGCCCAATGAAATACAGAGAAAGCAATCTAATACAGCATAGTCAACATACATTTAACTCATCACAAGTTACATGTCCCAAACTAAAAACACTTGCAAAACCTCACAGATATAAGTGGGACTCTTCACAAAATAATTTTGGATTGAAAAATATATAAATTTGAAATTAAAAACTGACATAGAATGCAGGATGATAAATGCACTTTACCACTGGAGCTGCCAGAACTGATGCATTTACTGCTCTTGAGGCCTATATCCTTTTCTATCTCCACTGGGGGATAGCTTGTGACCGGAGGGTCATTACCACCAATGTCAACATCCTCATCAGCTGGGTCATTCCCTAAAGGCAAACATGAGAAAGATGAAGTAAATAAACAGCTCCCATGTGCAAAACTGATTGGCAGATTCTACACATGCAATAAAGGGCTATAGATAATAACCTTTTTGCTGTTGCATAGAGGAATTGCTTAACCCAGATTCATTCAAAAGCTGCAACAAAGAACAAAAGACATAATTCTTGTCATACAGGAGCTCAAAAATGACACCACAGAAAAATATCTGGTCAACCAAGGGAGTAGGATACCTCTATCTCACAAGGTTCCCCCCTTGCTTGGCTCTTTTGTTTCTCTTGCAAATATTCATCTAAAAGCTTCCGCAATGTAAACAAAGTCTCATCACTGAGATCATCAATATCTATCTCAATTTCATCTTCTTCTGCATCCCTTCCATTTGAACTATGTTTCCTCAAAAAATCAATGATATTTACAGGCATTTCTCCCAATAAAGACTCCAATTCTCTGCCTAGATTCTGCTTCTCCTCATCTGTCATTACCCGCCTAGCAGGCTCTGGAACAATTTCATGCTGATAAGAAGTTATTTTTCTCTTTTTAATGGGAGATATTTCAGTGATTTGCAAATCTTTGCAGGGAGCTGACTTTGCCGGTAATGCTGGAACATTAGCCTTGGGTAATTTCTTCTCAACGGTTTTCCATCTCATTTCAAAATATTTGCTAAGAATATCAGCCATGATGTGTACATCATGCCCCTTTGGATTGTACTCCATAGCATTTTTGAAGGTAAGCCTCACATCAGCAACAAATTCCAATGGCCTTGAATAGACACCTGAACCCATCTTTCTCTTTACCGTCCCCAAATCCATTGGTTGCTTAATAATATTAAAATAATCAGGAATATTCAACTTCACTACATCAACTGGCTCATTGAAGACCCATCCATACTGATGGCCCATCAATCTATTCAACAGCGACTCACACTGTTTCATCACCATCACATTTGTTGTAGTGCTTGGTGCTGAAGCTTGCTTTGTAGACTTGAACCGTCCAGAACTACTCCTATTCCATTCACGCCCTTTACCTGTAGGATTCGCTTTCTTCCCTGGACCAGAGGTCATCACTGATGACTTGCTAAAAGTCACAGCCTGAGGCCCATTTGTCCCATTGCTACAACTAAGAATGTCACTAGAAGAAGACATTGTGCCAGCAGTTGTTCTGTGCACCTCCACTTTCTTTTGGACTATCCTTATCTGTTCAAGTTCGAATCTCAACCTACGTATTAACTCTTTTCTTTCAGCCGGTGATAAGCGGGACAGAGAAAGGACTTGTAAAGGGACACCAAATGTGTCCTGCTTATTGGAATTTAAATTAATACATTTCCTCGTTGGGGCACTTGAATCCTCAGAAGCAGTAATCTCTGTGTCAATCCGTCCAGAGCTACCAGAACCTTCCATTTCACCCACTGTCTCAAATGCATTTCTATAAAATCCCCCATGGAATTTATCATTCTTGGCCATCATCTTAGCCAAAATTTTATTCCACTACTTCTTTAGTTGCTTCTATCCCGCTAGGAAAAAGAAGTTGGTATAATACCCAGTTCTGCATATAAACAAATCATAGAAATAACATTACCTCCTCGTACTTTCAAATACTCTTTATCTACCTGTATGCCTTGAAAAATACATGATAAGGCTCCACTGAGTTCACACAAAAGAAAGAACCTCTAAATGAATCGTATTTTCACAAACAAAGAACATATGAACAAACTCAAAATTAAACCAAAAGAAACATCACAAAAAATTCCCAAATTTACAACCCTTAAAAGTGAAATCACAGAAAATAATTGAACCCCCAATCAAAAAAATTAATAAAGAGTAAATTCAAATAAAATAAGATTTATTCCCCGCTAGCCGCTAAGCTCCAAAATTCAAATTTTTACACCTCCAAGTAAACCGCCAACAACAATAAAAAGATTGAATTAAAAAAGAACAAAAAAAAAAAAAAAAAAAAACCTAACCCTTAATACAAAATCAAACCCCTTATTATAAACTAACAAAACAGAAGCCCAAAGCACTAAAAAGTGACTTACCAGTCACTTATCGTTTGCAGGCTCAATGAAGCAAAACCTTTCACTGAAACAATTTCCGATTGAAGCCGTCGATAATTCAACAAACAACAATTCCAGCCCAAAAAAAAAAAAACAAATATTACGAAATAATAATAATAACACCGAAACAACTGAAAACCCTAGATCGTAATGTTGGCCCCAAATCGAAGCTCCGAATAAACTTCAAAAAGAATATGACGGTGGCCGTGGCCTTGTTTACAGTGGATCCAGAGCAGAGCCGCCCGAGTCGAAGAAAAAAGAAAACCTAGAGAGAGAAAGTATGTGATTGTGTGTATGCGTGCTCGCGTTTTAGAGAGAGAAAGTGTTAGACTTTAATATTTCGATACTGCAAGTGGCTTTCTCTCTAAATCAACTGTTGAAAAACATCTTATCCGTTGGATTTCTGACGTAGACTAATCGGACGGGTTTAAAGTAGTTTTCATATCAGCCGTCGGATCTGACAGCAGTTAAGTTAATGGCGGGGTATTAATTGTGTGTTCAATTCGTATTTAAAGTGGTGTTAATTAAATAAGTATTAAAGTTAACCGGGAATTATGATTGGATGAAGAGAATTAGTATGATGAAATGAGTTATTTGATTGGATGGAAATAAATGCTTACTGTAGATACATGTGTATGTTACATATCCGTAGAAGCTACCAGAGGAAATCTACTATACAGTGAAGTCAGCGTTGAAGCAAAGTGAGCAGCCGACCCACTGTTCGAGCCGACAAACCGCAGCGCCTGAAAGGTCAATCTTGGAATTTTACATTTTTTAATTAAAATCCAAAGAAGAAAATATTTTTTTTCTTCTAAAAAAATAGAATAAAATAATTACTTTATTAAAAATAAGTAAACTTATATATATATATATATATTATTTAACCTCAATATCACAAAAATTTGACACTAGCTACATAAATGTGGAGTTTTCATATATTTAAAATGGAATTATACTTTTTCATTTATAGATTAATTTTTTTAATTTTTTAAAATATCAAATTTATTACAAATTGAAAATGAGACACATTAGGAGAGATACAGCAAGACAGGGTTGAAGTCCCTCATATGATACAATTTAATAAAATCAAGTTTGTTATTTAAAAAATATATATATTTCAAGAGATTTTTATATTTATAAAAGTCCTAAAAATTTTTGGAGTGTTCGTGAAGGGTTCATAATTTTTAATGTAAAAGATAAAAAGGACTTTCTTATTTTAGATTTGATTGGTTTAACATCATTTTTAATTAAAAAATTATTATTTTATTATTTTTGTATCCTAATAAAAAAATCTAAATTCTAATATAAATATAATCTGTAATTTTAATCACTATAAATACATGTTAATAAGGTCACAATTTCTCTCATATTCACATTCGTTTCACAATATCAATCTATTATTTTCATTTAAAATATCAATTTTTCATATTTAACATGAGAAGAGAGACAACTAGACAAGGCTGAAGTCCCTCATCCGACATAATTTAGAAGGATGTGTTCAATTAAAATTTTTAAAGACATTTATATACTTTTTTTAAGTGAATGATTTTTGCAGAATTCATGGTTTTTTGATGATTTTTGTGGAGTTTATAAAGTTATTAATGACTTTCAAAAGCTTTTTATTTTAAAAAATTTTTATAGACATTAATAGACATTTATAGATATTACAGATTTTCATTGATTTTTAATATCTATTTTATTAGATATTATTAGAGTTTTATTAAATAAGATTGTTAAATAATTAATTAATAAATATTTTTTTTTAGCTACAAATAAAGTGGAATATCCAAAAAAACACAAGAATACTCAACAGTCATTAACTCTCATATGTATAGGGACTCTCCTTAGTCAACTCACACACACTTTGTTACTTTGTAAAATAGATAAAATCACATTAGGAGGATCATTCCAAATATTAATTTACCCCTCAAGCATGACTTATAGCCATAGATGCTATAAAATATGTCGTTTGATTACATTTTTTGAATACGTGTAATTTTTTTTTAGGGATTCTCTGAATATGTACTTATATATCACATTATAATAATTCTTATTTTTAGGTTATTTTAACTTCTTAATGTCACATAAAATATTATTGACATTAAAAAGCTCAAATAACAAAAATTAGGATGTGAAGTTTGCAATGAAACAGACATTTTATTACAACTATAAAAAAATAAAGCCACATTAATAAT
>CATKHJ010080709.1:0-12891 GCA_949750685.1 Vernicia montana | reverse complement strand
AAAAAAAAAAAAAGAGAGAGAGAAATTGAGAACCTACCTCGTTCATAACAGAGACGGCCTGTATTAGGATTGAATATTTTGAAGCCATCTCGAGTGCTTATTGCAAAAACACTGCACACACATACACACCAAAAATAAAATAAACAAAAAAAAAATTGAAAAAAAAAATTGTAAAATTAAGGTATAAAATTATTACCTGTTGTCTTGATTGAAAGAAGCGCAGAGAATATGGTGGTTAGAGGAAGACTGGCTAGTCATTATTGAAATTGTTGGTGGATTTGTTGGGGAAGAAGATCAAGAAGTTGCAATAATGTTAAAAAAAAAATGAAATAACTTCATAAAAAATTAATTTTTTAGAGATTTACTCAATTCACAGCCAAAAATTTTCTAAAACAATTTTTCAGTTCAACATTACTATATATACTAAAAAAGCTTACAGAAATAACAGTGATTTCTCAAATTTTTTTTTTTTTTTTCATTTAAATCGATTAAATTTTAAATGAATTATCCAAGGTTGTAAAAACCGGCCCAGCCCGTCAGACTGAAAAACCGGGAATCGGAGGGCAGGGCGGTCCGGTTCTGGCCTGGATCTGAGACTAGTTCAAAATTGGGGAAAAATCGAAAGTTCGGCCGGGTAACCGGTGACCTGGCCATTTTTTTTCGGGTTTTTTTAATTTTTTTTAATTTAATTAATTTATTATTATTTTTTTGTGCATTTGGATATTAAATAAAAAAAAATTTGGGTTAAAAAAATATGACTACTAAATAAAAAATTACAAAATCCAAGCTGGTACAGGTCAGTTTATTTCGATCTGACATTCGTGTACGCAGGTCGCGCCTTCACACGTTGAGCCTAAGCCAATACCGTGGATTTGCACCCCCCACGCACGCGAGAGAGAGCATTCTTGACTACTTTCTTAACTTTGAAATGATAAGCTTTTGAATATATACATCATTCTAACTTTGCATTTTTTCAATGTGAGATAACTAACTTTCCTCCCTCACTTTCCTTAGTATAAAGCTTACTTTGAGTTTCAAATTATCATTCACTCATTCACCATTTTGAGTACATAAATATTCAAATTTATATCTTTTATGTAGGAGAATACAAATCCGAGTAGACTTCTCACTACTGAGTAGTGGAACTCACCCGAATTTGGGTCTCAAAAATGGTCACTTAATGAGTTAATTTACCATAATTTCTTCTAAATAATTATCTCAAATTTATATTTCTTGTAAGTAATGTTCATTACTTGCTATAATAACGTTTATTACTTTTAATTATATGTATATTATATTTTTTTAACATATAAATAATAAATATATTAATTTATTTAAAATTTTGGTTCGATTCCGGTTAAACTTTTAATCCGTGACCCTCTGTTTTCACCGATTTTAAGACCGGACCGAATTTAAAAACATTGAAATTATCAAATTTTAGTTACCTATATAAAAGCCGGATGAAATCACTGTTCTAGCTTTTTCTTTTCTTTTTGCATTTAAATCCGCCAATAAATTGGAGTACCTAAGAATTTAATATCAACTTGAGATTATAATTAGATTTAAAGTTTTTTATTACTTAATTTTGTGTTTAATATATTATTTTTGTCTACTCAAACATATTTTTATTTTACTATTTTTTTAGATTTAATATATTTATCTGATTTTTTATGCATTCTACTATTTTCTATATTTCTTTTCGCTCTTATCATTTTTAGGTAAATTTAATTTTTTTTCTCTTCTTTCCAAAAAAATATATATATATTACTAATTTCAATTATTTTTTTAATTTTTTTCTTTTTAGTTAAAGTAATAAAATGAAAATTTAGTATTTTGATCGTTCATTTGATCAACGGGTCCTCGAACCAATTCAAAAAATATTTTAATTCAATCGGCATATCTTATTATAAATATTTTTATAATATGTAAATATTATAATTTTTAATGTCATATGCATTTTTTTTTTGGAAAGACACTATATCTCTTAATATGTCTTAATACAATACAATAAACAATTATTATAGATATTTTTATATTATATATAAATATTATGAAAATAATAATTAATATATATCATATATGCCGAATGCATTTATTATTTACCTTTTTTCATTTAAAAAATATTAAATATTAAATATCGCAGCGAAGCGCGGGTAAGCCCACTTGTTTACTTGTTTACTTGTTTATTGTATATATATATATATATATATATATATATAATTTTTAAATGATTTTTAGAACATCTCGAATATCGGTTGGATAACTTCCATTAGGCTAAATTAAGAGAGGAATGTTGCCCATAAGAGAAGGATTTTGCAATATAGTAGGGTCAGTGGTGAATCAATCTCTCTCAATTTCGAGGGTTTTTTCTCTCCAATACTGGAGTTTTTCCTAAAAGTATATCTCTTCTTTCAACTCAATCCCAATTCTCTTAGATTTCTCTTCAGATCTCCTTTATCATTTTAAGATCGAGATTCTCTCTGTGTTTATTTATATTCCTATTATCCTACTCACCTCAAACCACCATGGATCCATGAAGATTTTATTTTGGAATCGCCAAGGGTTGGGACGACCCTTGACAGTTTGAGCTCTGAGAGAACTAAATCGATACCATCGTCCCTCTTTGGTATTTATTTCTGAGACTAAGAACACTCACAAATATTTGGAGACTTGTAGGCGCAGATTGGGTTTCGAAAATGCAGATTATGTGTTGCCTAATGGTGTAGTGGGAGGGTTATTGCTATGGTGGAGAACTTCTATCAAGGTAGAGATTTTACAATCTTCACCAAATTTCATTCATACAAGATGCTGCAGAGAAGACACAGATAAGGTGTGGTTTTGTACCTTCGTTTATGGAAGCCCCTATAGAGTTGATAAGGAAGCCATTTTAATGGAGCTCACCTCACTCAAACCAGAAGATGATGTAGCTTGGTTGTGTGGAGGGGATTTTAACCTAATTCGTTTTGGTTGGGAGAAACAAGGGGGTGTGCCTGCAGATGGAAGTCAGATGAATTTGTTTAATGAGTGGATTAACAGAAATGAGCTAATTGATTTGGAAGCAAATGGGCCCATCTTCACATGGTATAACAAGAGGGAAGGGCAGAACAACATAGCTCAAAGAATTGATAGAGTATTATGCAATACAGAATGGAGACTATCGCATAAGGATGCTCAAGTGTTTCATGAAAGTTTGATAGGCTCTAACCATAGGCCTATCATACTTGATATGGATGTGCCCAGAAGGAGAATCAGATGCCAATTCAAATTTGAATATAAGTGGATCGAATGTCAGGATTGGCTCTCTATAGTTAAATTGGGTTGGGGTTTTCGATCACAGGCAAATGAAGTGCAGGGGATCAACCAAAAATTATCAAATTGTGCTTCTTGTTTGTAGAGGTGGCATCGATGGAATGTTGGAAACTCAAAGCTTCAAATTGATAAAATAAAGAAATCATTGGAGGATTTTCGATAGTTACCAAGCACAGCAAGGGTCAAAGAGAAAGAAGCTCAGCTCATGGAAGAATTGAAGTTGCTTTGGAAGATGGAGGAGAAGTATTGGATGCAACTATCTAGAGTGAAATGGCTTCAAGAGATGGGGATCACAACACCAAATACTTTCATGCCACTGCCATTCAAAGAAACTAGAGGAACATAATTTTAAGGATTAAAGACCAAATGGGGAGATGGGGAAATTCACAAAGTGATTAGAGTTTTCTTTGTAGGTTTGTTTCAAGCTTCTTCAGAGACAGATATGGAACCAGTGCTATCCAAAATACAAAGGTCAGTCTCTGAAGATATGAACGAAGCTTTTATAGCTCCAGTTTGTGATGAAGAGGTTAAAAAAGCTGTGTTCAATCTTGGAGCTCTTAAGGCTCCAGGACCTGACGGATATGCTGGTTTGTTTTTCCAAAAAGCTTGGGACGAGGTAGGGGCTGATGTATGCTCTGCAGTAAAAGGCTTCTTTGCTTATGGATTAATGCCACAAGGTCTCAACAACACCAATATCGTGTTGATTCCTAAAGTATCAATGCCCACACAGGTATCACAATTCCGCCCTATTAGTTTATGTAATTTTGCTTACAAAATTATATCAAAAATAATTGTCATAAGATTAAAACCTTGGTTGAGCTCTCTGGTGCATCCTTGTCAAGCGGCCTTTCTTCCCAAAATAGCAATCCAAAATAATATTTTCATTGCCCATGAAATTACAAATGCCTTTAAGAAGGCATCCTCGAAGAAAAATGGCAATTGTGCTATCAAGCTAGATATATACAAGGCTTATGACAATGTTAGTTGGGCATAAAGGAAACTCTAATAAGGATGGGGTTTGCAAATTCCTTTGTGAACTTAATATGGCAGTGCATATCCACAGTCACTTACTCTGTTCTAGTTAACGGGGAAGCAACTCAATCATTCAAGCCAACACGTGAGTTGAGACAAGGAGATCCACTATCTCTGTATTTATTTCTTCTGGTTTCAAATAGTCTCTCAAACTTGTTTGATGAAGCTGTCCTCAATGGCAATCTTCATGGTATTAAAATTAATCCCCATAGTCCTCTTCTTTCACATATGCTATTCACGGATGATACGATTCTCTTTGGCCAAGCAACAAAAATTGAAGCTCGCCACTTTAAAACTTTACTTCAACAATACGAATCGGCCGCTGGACAAAGAGTGAATGTGTCTAAGTCATCTATTTTATTTAGTAATAATATTTTAGAAGAGAATAAATAGAAGGTGGTGGATACTCTTGGTATGGAAGCTATGGATAGTTCTGAAAAATATTTAGGAGTCCCTTCTCAATGGGGTAGGTCTAAAGTTCAAACACTTTCTTTCTTGGTTGATAGAGTTGCACAACGAGCTCAAGCTTGGAAACATAAGCTATTATCTATAGGAGGAAGGGAAGTCATGACAAAAGTTGTTTTAACTACCATACCAACCTATATTCTCTCTTGCTTTCGTGCTCCTTTAACAATTTGTAAGAAACTGGATTCTATTGCTTCCAAATTTTGGCAATCAAAAAAGGGAATTATCCTAGAGAAATGGTCCAGTGTTGCAAAAGCAAAGGAAAATGGTGGATTGGGGTTTAAAAGTTTTAATTGTTTTAATCTTACCCTCTTATCAAAATAAGCTTGAAGGTTAGTTACAGAACCCCAATGTCTATAGGCTAGGTTGATGAAGAGCCTATATTATCCTCACTCAGATTTTTGGCAAGCTGAGAGGGGATCTAAAGCATCATGGAGTTGGGCAGGTTTATTGGAAGCAAGAGAGCATCTGAGGAAAGGAGCTAGAATCCTCATTGGCAATGGACACAACACACTATTTTGGTCTGATCCATAGATACCAGACCTTCCAAACTTTAAATTGTCATCTACACAGCTAAGAGACAATAAGATTTTCAGAGTTTCAGACCTGATTATAGAAGGAAGAGAGTGGAATGTGTCTAAGATGATTAGCTTATTAACTTCTTAGGAGTTTAATGCAATACTGAGAATTCTTATTGGAGCTCCATCTACCCAAGACAAGTGGGTGTGGTCTCTAGACAAAAAAGGTTTGTTCTCTGTGAAGAACGCCTACCAAATGATTTTCCATGAAAAGGAGCTTAATGGTAGTAGAGGTAGACCTTTATCATCTTCACCATTACCTAAGTCACTATGGAAGAGCATTTGGAGTCTTAATATGCCACCAAAAATTGGTATCTTCATATGAAGGGCATGTAAGAACAAGCTACCATCGAAGGAACAACTAATTAAAAGGAGAGTTGTAGACTCTCCCTTGTGTGACATATGCAATAAGGCTTTGGAATCGATGGAACATATTTTGTTATTCTGTGACCATGCAAGAGCTGCATGGCTAGGAAGCAATTTTGGTATTATTTCAAATGTTTCACTTGTTAAATCTTTTGCAGATTGGTGGCACTTTCTTGCTGATCAGATGAAATCTTCCAATAGATTGGACACGTTAATCAGAATTGCGTTCCTTTGTTGGCAAATTTGGAAGCAAAGGAATAATTGAGTTTTCAAGAAGACAAGACTTGATCCTAGGAAAACTTTTGAAGCTGCCAATCACCAATTTTTGGAGTTTTTGCCTTTTTGGAGATCTAAAAATATTACAAGCACTAATAAGGTGGACAATGGATCATTGAAGTGGAAGCCACCATCAATCTCAATCATTAAGGTAAATTTGGATGCGAGCTTTGATGAGCCATCAATGACAGCAGCCTTGGCACTCATTTGTAGGGATAATGTTGGTCAGATGATGGATGGAGCTACTGAAATAAGATTAGCTCGATCCTCTTTAGCTGCAGAAGCGGATGCATTGATTTTGAGCATGAATCATGCTATTTCGAAAGGGTGGACAACTTGTTATTTTGAGTCTGATTGTAAAATTCTGGTTGATTGTTGTAATGACTCATCTATTATACTAAACTTGGATATTATATTATAGCTCAAGTTTCTATTGTAGGAGAGCTTAGGAATTCCTTTAAAACTTATTTAATTAGCTGGACAAGTAAAAATTGTAATGAGGCTGCTGATTGGATAGCTTCCCAAAAACTATCTGGATCTTTGCCTCAGGATTGGATGTATGTTAAGCCTTTTAGGCTTATGCAAATCTTGTATGCAGATATGTCTACAAAATCTTATCAATATTGAAAGTATTCATTGATTGGCAAAAAAAAAAAAAAAACTACCTGATGGTATAATAATTATTTTATATTTCTTTTATGCTAAAACAACTTTTAGCGGCAACTTTAAAAAAAAAATCTCTTTATCCTCTCTCTTATTTTTTTTTATCATTAATTAATATAAATAAAATATTATTATATTTAGTTATATTCTCTAAAAATATTTTAACATACATAAATCATTATTATTATTATCTTATTAAATTAAATATTTCCTTATAATAATTATAAATATTAATATAAATAAATATATAGGCCAAATATATATATATATACACACACACACACACAATAATTTCTTAAATTATTGCCAATTGATTTTAATATTTTAGCAGCAATTTTCCATATTGTTACTATATGTTAACTCTTTTAGCATCAACTTCCCACGTTGCTAACATATGTTAGCTTTTTTCGCAATAATTTCTCAAGTTATTGTCATATTTTAATTTTTTAGCAATAACTTTTCAAATTTCTGCCATATATGTTAACTATTTTCGTAGCAATTTTTCGAGTTGTTGTCACATGTTAATTTTTTTCGCAGTAATTTCTCAAATTGCTATCATATGTTAATCTTTTAAAAGTTGTTGTCATATGTTAGTTTTTTTCGCATCAATTTTTCAAGTTCCCATATATTAATTTTTTAGTAGCAACTTTTGAAATTATTATCATATGTGAACTCTTTTTGCAGTAATTTCTAAAGTTATTGTTATATGTTAGTTCTTTTTGCAGTAATTTTTTAAGTTGTTGTCTTATGTTAATCTTTTAAAAAGTTGCTATCATATATATATTAGATTTTTAACAGCAATCATTTCATATTACTGCTGCATATTGATTTTTTGCAGCAAAATTTACTTTGCTACAAAATTTTTGCCCCTAATTCCACCATTTCTTGTAGTGTGTTTTATATTGCAAATCCTCTTTTGATCATAAAAAAAATAATGATAACAAAATGGGTTATTTAATTATATCTTTGAATAGTTTTGAAGATATCTCAATTCCAAATTTCCAACCCACTATTTTTCTTTGTTTTGTTTTTAAGCTTTTAAACCATTGATGTGGTACAAAAACATATTTTTTCCCAAAGATAAAAAGACAAATAAAAAGGTTGTGAGATAAAGAAGAAAGGACTTTGCAAAAAAAAAAAAAAAAAAAAAAAGAGATAAAGAAGAAAGGGAGATGTCAACATCATAGATAACATCATAGTTTCATCATCTTGAAAACGTCACATAGCCTTTGTAAGCATTTATAGTGGAATAATTTTCTATGAACCTTTCATATATCATAGCTCCTTCCTGCCATCTTCCTTTAATTTTCTTCTCTATTTCCCTATCCCTTTTTGTCAAAGAAACAAACCATGCCTATCCATATCTCTTGTGCTCTCCGCTTATATTAATTACTTTACTACATATTAGAGTTATCAATCAAAAAACAGAACTAAACCCACTTGAATCTTGAATCTTGAATCTTGAATCTGGATTCTTGATTCTTGATACTACCAATTAATGATGGGAACTTCTTGGCCTGAAAATAAACTTTTAACCAATAGGGAAAAGATCGTAAAACAGCTTGTTCAAGGCCATGAATTTGCAACCCAACTTCAAATTCTTGTCAAGAAACCTTATGGAGATCTCTCAACTGATGAGCTTATAGTCAAGATCTTGAATTCTTTCACTGAAGCTCTGACTCTGCTAAGTTCTAGTGAATTTCTTGAAATTTCTCAGAATCTGGCAACTTCACAAGTTGACTCTGTTTGTTGTGATGACCGGAGGTCTGAAGACTCCGGCGAGAGCAAGAAAAGGCCAAATACCAAAGATAAGAGGGGTTGTTACAAGAGAAAGTAAGTAAATTAATTAATATCTAAATACTATTTCTATAATGAGTAGTCCAATAATTAGTGGAGAATCTGGTTTTAATTAAGAA
The DNA here is from genome assembly GCA_949750685.1 of Vernicia montana. Taxonomy (NCBI): domain Eukaryota; kingdom Viridiplantae; phylum Streptophyta; class Magnoliopsida; order Malpighiales; family Euphorbiaceae; genus Vernicia; species Vernicia montana. Next base: position 4,286 of record CATKHJ010080709.1, on the reverse strand, counting down.
TTAATGAGAGGCATTTGTTAAATTAATTAATAATTTTTTTTTTATTTTTTATATTATGGTTGTTAATATAAGACTTTTCTTGTTGGTATCAGAAAGACTTCCCAGTCATGGACAACAGTTTCTGCTGTAATAGAAGACGGTCATGCGTGGAGAAAATATGGCCAAAAGGAGATCCTCAATGCTACATACCCAAGGTACCCATCTTTATATTATATTTATAAATCCTCTTTAGTCTTTAATACTCTTTTTTATTTTATTTTATTTTTTAAATATATTCTTCTTTTGAATTATCATAATTTTCCTGTTTTATTATAGGATTAGAATTTAGAAATAATCTTTTACAAAATGGAATATTAAAAGAAATGGTAATCATAAGTCCCATAAAGCAATCAAGAAAAAGGGTGTGTGAATTGTAAAGTGAAATTAGGCCTTTCAAAGAGAAAAAGTAAGAAGCTCTATCCAAAATCATGTAAATAAAAAATAAATGAATTTTATTTGACTGATATTACAATTTAAAACTCTAATAGAATTTTAATTATATAATTTTTTTTTTTTTTTTAAAAAAAAAAAAAAATTCCCATGTGAATAATATGGAGGTGTATAGTGGGTTTTTCCTGTTGCTAATGGTAATCCCACTTTTGTTGATTGATGGACAGGAGCTACTTTAGGTGCACCCACAAGTATGATCAAGGCTGCAAAGCAACAAAACAAGTTCAAAAAATGGAAGAAGATCCACAAATGTACAAAACCACTTATTTTGGTCACCATACTTGCAGAGATATTCTTAAGGTTCCACAAATCATTACAACAACAACAACAACAACAGATTCTGATCCTTGGGAATCTTATATGCTCAATTCTAGTTCAAACATTCCATTTAATTCATCAATTGGAGTAGTACCCACTTCTACTACTACTACTACTACAATAAAGCAAGAATGTAAAGAAGACACTACTACCCCAAGTGATTTAACTGACAATTTGGACTCTATCATATGGAAGGATTTGGACTTGGATCTTGTGGTTAAATCTATTGATTTTGATTGTACTGATTTTCATTTTGATTAAAGTGAATTTAATCATCTAAGTTAGCTATATATATATATATAGGTTTAGTTTCCTTAATTAACTTTGTATGTTATTAAATGTTACAAAATTTGCAAGAATTCCCTGTACCATGTAACATACTTTTGTGCAATAATCACTTTATATATGCATGACTTTGACAATTCTTGGCCTCAAAGATTCTCAATCCTAAAGTTCTGTTTATTCATATTGAAAAGGACTATATAAGTGATGTTATTGGTTGCACTTTTTCTGCTTAATGGGAACCAACCTTTAATGGTATAATTGATCAAACTTTCAATTTCATATTGAAAAAATAAATATGCATTAATTAAGTATGAAATTATTTTTAAAAATTATTTGTAAATATAATATTTTGACTGCTTTTTGATATATCATGCTTAGAAAAAAAAATCAACTTTTCTTAAATTATAATTTTCTATGAAGATGCTAAAACTTAAAAAAAACAAAAAAAAAAACAAAAGGGTGCCTTCATGAATAGTGCAGACTTCTCTTGATATTTTGAAAATATGATGAGTGGATTTAGAATTGCTATTAGGTAAAAAAACACTTCTAATTTTTTTTTAAATTTTATTGATTGATTTTTAATATTTTTTATAAATTGTTTTCCCAATTTGTTTCTAAACAAATAGAGAAAAATAAATTTTTATAAATTGTTTTCCCAATTTTTTTTTTTCTTATAAAAAAGCGTTTTTATGAAATTCAATCTCAATTGACTTGAAGTAATTAATCAGTAAAATAATTATAATAATAATAATAATAAAAAAGACGTATTTAAAGGTTAAAGTGGAAAAAGAACAATAAGAGAAGGACCACCTAACTAAATAGCAAAGAAAATTATCAAGGATTTCGATTAAAAAAAAAAAAAAAATTCTAGCCACCTCTCATTTTTTTTCTCTTAAAGTTTTTCTTTCATTACTTATTTTGTTTGCTTCCAGCTTAAAAAAGCTGATAATAGCCTTATTATTTTACTTTTTTCATAATTTTGTTATTTGCAATTTTTTTTGTATTGTTTTTTTTTCTTTCTCATGAGAGTTGTTTTTTTGTTTTTTTTTTAAAGTATTTGTTTTTCAATTTTGATGTTATATATTATTAATTTTTAATATAAATTTGAGAGAATCAATCTTAAAAGCTAATTTATTAAGATTGGAAAGTCCATTTTTATATTAATCACTTAACATTTTTGTATTTATTAGATGTGAAATATTTTAACATTTCCCCCTCAAGTGACAACATAGGTATTTTAACAATCAGAACAACCAGCAAAGTATATTAGGTATTTTACTTGGATAAATCGAAACAACCGGTAAGGTATATTAGGTACTTGGGGTACTTGGGTAAAGATGATTATTCTGTTTTGATACCATGTTAAATTTTTAATATAGATTTGAGAGAACCAACCTTAAAAACTATCTTATTAAAGTTGGGGAGTCCATTTCTATATTAATTAGTTAATATTTTTTGTATTTATTAGATGTGAAATATTTTAATAATGTTGAATAAGAATAATAGATTGAATATTTATAATTATGCAACCGAACTCGTTTGAAAACATAAAAATCGAATTGTAGAATGATATAACCACTTAACAGAAAATATTTACCATTGTTATGTTGAATCAATTGATTTGTCAATATGATTGTTTTTCTATTTATGAAAATTGATAAGGGACAAAATATACCGAATTGGGTAATAAAGTAAGTTAGGCCCGGCCCAATATAAAATACTTGCAAGCCCATTGACTAAAGTCAAATAAGAAGTCTTCTAGTTCGTATCCAAGCAGAAAGCGGACTAAAATAATAAAGCAAGCTAATCTATATCCGGACCGGTCAAGGAAATCCATACTCAACTCATGTAAGGATCTATCTCCTATAAATACCTCAAAATCAAACCAACGAAAGGTACATGCATTCTTGCTAACACAAACACAAACAATTCTCCAATATTGTTCCTGATCTCTTACCTTGAGTCAATTCACTAACTTGACCGTCGGAGTGGCTTTGCTAGGCACCCCGCCTAGCCCACTTAATTTTTGTTTCTTCTTACAGGTCGCATAAGTCCTATTCAAACTCAACTAAAGGTGAACTATTCTAAACGACCTCACTTCGGTTGGAATTAGCTTCATCATATATTTTATTGAAATTGAATTAACAAAAAAAAAATTATAGGAGTATTAAAATATTTTTTTTTAGAGTGCCAAAATAATTATGTACTTTAGGGATTAGGGGATAGAGGGAATGGTCCAAAGGATAATAATAATCAAATTATTCACGAGCTTGTTAATCGATATATTCGCGTGTTTGTTCACGAGCTTATAGTCAAACTGTTCACGAGTCTAATCGAACCGAGCTTATTTTTGTTCAAGTTCGGCTCGTTTATTCGTCGAGCCTCAAAATAAGATTCAAACTTGACTCATTTATAAAACGAATCGAACGCGAACGAGTTTTTATCGAAACGAACACCAGCCGCTAACGACTTGACTAATTCATTAAATTAAAGTGATTTTATTTTTATAAGGTTTTGAATGGACCAGTTAGAGTGAAATACCAAATTTTTTATTTTTTATTTTTTATAATTTTACTATATTTTTTGAAATAAATTAATAAATTTATTTATAATCATAACGTATAGTGGCAACCGATGTGAATTAAAGTAATATTAAAAAGAGATTCACTCCTAATATATGAGCAAATCAATTTTTTCCTTCTTCTTATAATAAGAATAAGAATACCTTTAAACACGAAATTATGCTATCTTAAAATAGGGAAATCAAGGAATATAACTATTGGCAATTCAAAACAGCTCAAAAAGATTTTTAAAAAATCTAAGAATTCGTTAAATCAATTTATTTTTTCTTAATTGAAGATGCAGGACTTCATTTGATAATGTCAAAATTGGAATCAAAATATCAGAGATTGCACAAATGGAGAGGTACATAAATTATAATAAAGAAAAATAAAAAAAAGAAGAAGAAGAAGAAGAATCGTACTTGGATTGAAATCACCATGACAACCTTTGAAGAAGACAACGGCCTTCACTTGACGGCGAGGAAGATGAGTTCTTAGGTGGTGTTTGGTAAAACTGAAAATTAAGCGCTGAAAAATTAAGTGCTGAATTTTAAGCGCTGAATACAATAAATACTGAAATTTTTAAGTGCTGAATATAATAATTCTGTTTGATAACTGTTATTATTGAAAATT
>CATKHJ010080633.1:0-15618 GCA_949750685.1 Vernicia montana | reverse complement strand
TTTATAATTGTTCATGAAATCATTTTAAGCCATTTAGCATTAAACTTGCCAAATTAATTAAATGAACCGAAAACCTAGTCCCCGAATCCTCTTTGGTAATCGAGGGCTAGTGCACTTTTCCATTGGATAAATACTTGGAGTAATTTATTGGGTTTTTTCCTTAAATTTTTCCAAATAAAATAAAATTAAGGTGGCAACTCCCAAATCAATTTTCAAAATCAACCACTATGAACCCGAGGGTTCCATCTTGAGTACAAACCCAAATGAGCATTTCGATCCCCTCTAGCAGATCGGACCGGTGCTCGGGTGAGGCCTCACAGAAAGCAAAATTATTTTTACTGAGGATCATTTTCGAAAGTAAAAGGAAGGTCTTATCATGGGGCATTACCTTCATTTTTACTAAGGATCATCTTCGAAAGTAAAAGGAAGGTCCCATCAAGAGGGCATCATCTTCATTTTTACCAATGATCATTTTCGAATGTAAAAGGAAGATCTTATAAGGGGCATACTCTCTAAGTCATCATTTTTTGTCAATTTGTCACATTTCATACTTGAAATAGCTGAGTTGCCTTTATCCCTTGTTAGAGGCATCACCTTCAAAATTGTCAAGACGTCTTCAAAGTTACATTCTTAACTGAAGCAGCTAAATGACCTTTACCTATCATCAGTGACAAGTAAGCCAAATGCTCATTGCATCAAGCCAAATAAAACCCTTTCAAAGACCCATTAACTTAAGTGGCATCCTACAAAATCCAACTGACAAAGTGTGACTTTCAAAGTCCCTTTAATCTCAGCAAAAGTCCTTTTAAGCCTTCCAAAAGGCCTAACCCATCATCCTTTAAGCCCAATTTTATTGGCACAACTAAAATCAATCATGTTTCATAAATCATCCCTTAAGCTCAAGTTCCTTGGCATAACCAAAACCAATCATGTTTCATAAATCAACCTTTAAGCCCATGTTCCCTAGCAAAACAAAAAATCAATCATATTCTCAAGCCTCCCAAAATTTCAACATCCTCAAAGCCTAAGCAAATAATTATTCTCAAAGCCCAAACCCATTTTGGCGTCCTTATCTCTCTAAGCCCGAATTCATCTCTCTAAATCCATTTTGACACAATCATCCCTAAATCACTAAACATTCGTTGAAGCCCAAAAACCCTTTTTGACAGAAAATATTTCAATACCAAAGTAAACCCTTTAGACCAAGCCAGAATCAATAAAAAATGAACCCATTTGTTTTCAAAGTGATCGAGTCACCGTCTTTTCAAGTCAATACCCCTAAAAGTGGGGCTTATCCCAAGAAACCCTCTCAAATCTAACACCTTCCAAAATTGCCCGGTACCTACTTAAAGCTAAATGATACATCTCTGAATCTGACTGATACCTTTCAGAATAATTACCCCCTCCTTCATGCCATAGTGGTTTATATCGACCTTTCAGTGGTCCAAATACTCAATTCATTAGAATATTCTCATCTTCAAACAATCCCAAGATAGCCTCTAAGACTCATATCTTTCAATCAACTGACAACCTTTTGCACAGGGTAAGGTTTCCCTTTTCAGATAACCTTTGCACAAAGCAAAGTCTCCCTTTTCAAACAACCTTTGCATAGAGCAAGGTTTCTCTTTGCAGACAACCTTTGCATAAAGCTAGGCCTCCTTTTTCAGATAATCTTTGCACATAGCAAGGTCCCCCTTTTCAAACAACCTTTGCACAAAGCAAGGTTTCCCTTTGCAGACAACTTTTGCACAGAGTAAGGTCTCCCTTTTCAAACAACCTTTGGACAGAGCAAGGTTTCTCTTTCCACACAACCTTTGCACAGAGCAAGGCCTCCTTTTTCATACAGCCTTTACACAGAGCAAGGTCCCCCTTTCAAATAACCTTTGCATGGAGCAAGGTTTCCCTTTCTAGACAGTTTTTGCAAGAGCAAAGCCCCCCTTTTCAGATAATCTTTGGGCAGAGCAAGGTTTCCCTTTCCAGACAATCTTTGCACAGAGCAAGATCCCCCTTTTTCAGATGATCTTTGCATATAGTAAGGTTCCTTTTCGAGTAACTATTAACCTATGAATAGAGTTAGGTCTCCTCCAAGCAAATCAACAATCTTCCACCTGATTCAGATTGCGGTACCATTCTAACTATGCTTCTAAGCTATGCAACTGTCCTTCACCCAATCTTGACTGTGGTAACCATCTTTCACCCGATTCAGATTGTGGTACCATTTTGACTATGCTTTCAAGCTAAGCAGTTATCCTTCACCCGATCTTAACTATGGTAACCATCTTTCACCCGATTCTGACCCTGACCGTGGTAATAATCTTTCACCCAGTTCTGACCGTGGAAACTATCTTTCACCCAAGAGATAGGTAGTTCTGATGCCAATCATGCAAAATCTCTTAAGGATACTGGGAGCATCTTCCTTTATCAATCAATCCATAAATTTTTAGAAATGATCACCTAGACATCTCTGTGGTTCCTTTCCCATCTCCCTTTATTTTGAATCGATCATGTCCTCCACCTAGAAACGTCTAAATCCTTACTTAGACGTCAATCTGATTCCCTTTTCCATTCTCGTTCATTTTAAAGTCAACCGCATCCTTCACTTAGAAATGTCTAAACAGTGACATTCCTCTGGTTCCTTTTTCCCACCCCTTTTATCCAAAATCCATCCAAATCCTTCACCTATAAATGTCTAGAAATGATAATCTAGATATCCTTCTGATTCTTTCCTCCGCCTTTTTATCCAAGTCAACCCCATCCTTCACCCAAAAATATCTAATCACTAGCCTAGATATCCCTTTGGTTCCTTTTTTCCACTTCCATTGATCAGTTAGTTTCCACCCATAAATGCATAGAGACGATCACCTAGACATCCCTGTGGTCCATTCTCCCATCTATTTATCAAAGTCAGTCACATTCTCCACCCATAAATGTTTAGGAATGATTGCTTAAATATCCATGTGGTTCCTTTTGCCATCTTCCTTTTCGACCATATCTCTCACCCAAAAATATCCAAGCATTGACCTAAACATCACTTTGGTTCCTTGTACCATTCCTTCTCCCGGATTCATTATCATCAGAATATCCTTACATATAAGACAATTCTAATGAGGGGGCAACTGTGAACCCTCAATTTTGCACTCTCATGACACAAAAGCAGTTTGACACCTGCTAAACTTAGTGTGCTATGCAAAGCTGGTATGACGGTCCTACTAGCCGGTTAACGGGCAGGGGTCAAGGGGGCAGCGCCCCCGAAAGGTAAACGATTTAATTTTCCAACAATGACTGACATCACTCTGAACTTGACCAGACATTCTGAATCAGACAATATTTTCTCAAAATCGACCGTACTTCTCTTGAAACTGACTGCCAAATTATTCGATAATTAATTTTGAGTCCACCGACATAGACCAGTAATTTTTCAGATTTCAGAATACTCCGAAAACTAACTTGAAAGTTCTAAAAATTTACTCAAAAACTTAAAAAAATCTGAAAACCAGACTACCTACACAGATAAGCGTGCTGTCCGCTGGAGTAACCAGTGGATCCGCCGGTGCACTGCAGCGGCAATTGCTGGACATGCCGGAGGATCTGCCAGGTGGAGCCTCCACCCCTCTACGCGGATCCTCCTTGTTGTGTCAGGCCTCCCACTGGGCAGACCGATGGCCATCTCGGTGGCAGCCGCTGAAATGGCCAGAGGCTCCCTGCAGACCTCCGACGGATCTGTCGACTTGGCCAGAGGAGCCTCCGGCTGCCTCGGTGGCTGGTCCCCCCTATACACTAAAATTCCACTTTTGCTTTTTCCAGCATGGTTTTTCAGCCCCAAACAGCCCTACTCTTCTAGTCTTTTCACATTTTCTATTCCTAAACTACCCCTACCTTACTTCACCTATAAATATCCCCTCATCCTCTTCATTTTTACACACTCCTCAAGCAATTGTAGATGGCTATCCATTTGCTCTCTCTATCTTTCTCTCTCTAATTAGTCTCTCATACTCTTTTTGAGAAGCCCCTAAATTAATTAATTTCTCCTTAATTTTAATTAATTTTAGGTTAATTAATCATATTAATCAATTAATTAATCTTCTTTAGTTTAGTAATCACTTTGAATTAATTAATTAATTAATTAATCCACTGTAAACTCTTAATTTTGCACCCTTATTATGTTGCCACAGCTTGACATTTGCTAAATTTAGCGCGTTACGCAGAGTCGGTACAGCGGTCCTGCTAGCCGGTTAGCGGGCAGGGGTCAAAGGGGCAGCACCTCCGAAAGCTAAATGATTTAAATTTTCCATCACAGATCAACATCACTTTTCCAATCCTAACCGGACTTTTTGTACCAGACAGCACTTTTTCGAAACTGACCGGATTTTTCCCGAAGCTGACTGCCAAACTGTTCGATAATTAATTTCGAATCCACTGCCACTGACCGATAATTTTTCAGAACCTAAAAGGCCCCAAAAACTGAAAAAGCCTGAAAACTAGATTGTTTGCTTGCACCATTTGCCGGAGCAACCGACAGATCCATCTGCCTTCCTAGTGGCAGCCTTAGGGAAGGCCAGAGGCTCCGCCTGGAGGAGCCTCTCTGCCTTGCTAGTTTTGCAAGTACGTCTGTCGGTGTCAGAGTTGTGCGGATGTATGGCTGATTGGTCGGGCCCTCCGGCAGAGCTGCCGGCCTTCCCGGCAGCAGCAACCAGGAAGGCCAGAGGCTCCGCACAGAGCTCCGGCGATCGGCTTTTCCGTTGGTTTGTCCCCCATGGCACCCAAAATGACGTTTTACCCCCTTTTCAACCTATTTTTTTAGCCCTTTTGACTCCATCCTTTTGGTCTTTTCACATTTTCTCTTCCTAAACTACCTCCACCTCACTTCACTTATAAATATCCCTTCCTCGTCTTCATTTTTTTGACACGCCAAGAGCTAGTATTGATTTTTCTACTACTCTCTCTCCCTCTCTAATTAATCTCTAATAATCATTTTTGGTAGCCAGTTTAATTAATTAAATTATCTTTGATTTTAATTAATTAATTTTAATTTAGTCTCCACTTAATTTGGTTAATTAATTATTTTAATTAATTAAAAATTGGGTAATTAGGCAATCAAACCATCAAATCAATTTCCTTAGAGATTAATTTAAATCCACTATCCTATCCTCACTCCCCAAAATGGAAGTTCGATCCGGTAAAACCATCCGATCATCACACATACCAAGAAATAAGGTATAATCCCTTACCCTTACTCAAATCCAAATCAAATCAATGCAATCAAACTGATCAATCCCTAAACCCTTCCACCTTATCGTGGAATGAACTACGTGGGTTTTGATTCTCATTCAATAGGGTAAGTAGGCATGCTTGTAATATGAATCTAAGTCTCAAATCCAAAGCCCAATTAATCCCCTTTCCCTTTTATTTTTAATGTAAATATTTATATTTTTGCTTTCTTGTAAATTTTAATTAATGCAATTAGTTAATTTAATTATTTTGGAGTTAAGGAGCGATTTGTAGTTCTCTTAGAATCCATACAGACTAGAGAGAACACTTTCCTTAACTTGTGGATTTTTTAATTACTTGCTCTTTATTCTTCCAAGTACTCATAATTATGCTATAATCATGCACTTTAAATCGCAATTAATACTCATCATCCATGAAATCAATTTTTTAAGTCAAATAAAACATAGGAGCCAAATTGAGATTATTTAAAATCAAAAACCTAATCCCCGAGCTCAACCTAATTCGAAGGCTAATGATCTTATCCTTGGGCAAATTAATCAAAAATTAATGAATTGGAGTCAAATTGGGTTTTTCCTTAATTTTTCCATTTAAATAAATTAGGATGACGACTCTTGAATTCTTTCAAAAATCAAATCAATTTTTCGAACGATAGCCATTCTAATCGTGAGTACTGAAACTTGTACCTAAACCCCTTAAAAATCACTCGCCTTTCCTTAAGGCAACCCAAGCAGGGGGGGGGGGGGAGGGAAAGTGGGGCGGCGTTCGAGCAAGGCCTCACATCCATTTAGATAATTAATTAATTAATTACTCTCCTTGAGTAATTAATCAATTAATTTAATCTTCCTTGGGTTAATCTTATTTAATCCACTCTCCTTGAGTAGGATTCCTGAATTTCGAGACCGATAAAACAAAACTCCGGTCCACTCAAAATATCCCAAAGAGAAGGTACAACATCTTCTCCCACTAACTCCAAAATTCCCCCAAATCAAATCAAATCAATTAGATCAAACCCTAAACCTCTCCACCTCATAGTGGAATGAACTACATGGGTTTTGATCCCCATCCAATGGAGTACATAGGCACACTTGGAATTTAACTCCAAGCCTTAAATTCAAATCCCCAATCAATCCCTTTCCCTTGTGTAAATATTTGTATTTAATTATGTTGTAATTAAGTTAATTATTTTGGAGTAAAAGAGTGACCTTGTAATTTTCCTAGTACCCATTACGGCTAAAGGAAATACTCTCCTTTACTTGTGGATGTTTAATTTCTTGCTCTTTATTTTCCATGCAACCATAATTATGCCATGATCACAAATCCCCAATAATATATGTCATCCATAAAATCAAATTTTTTAGTCAAATCAAACTTAGGAGCCAAATTTAGATTATTTAAAACCAAAAATCTAGTCCCTAAGCTCAACCTGGTTCGAAAACTAGTGATTTTATCCTTGGGTAAATTAATCGAACAATTAATAAATTGGAGTCAATCATGGGGTTTTTCCTTAATTTTTCCATTTAAATAAATTAGGGTGGTGACTCCCAAATCCTTTCAAAAATCAAATCAATTCACCAAGCAAAGCGATAGCTGCTTCAATCGTGAGATCGGACCTGAAAGAGCATTTCAATTCCCTAGTGGATCGGACAAGGTGCTCAAGCGAGGCCTCACAAGATGGAGAAAGGGAGAAGAAATGTCAAAATTTTGAAGAGAGTGGCGGTGGTGAAATGTGTTACGGCAGTTAGGGTTTGAAGAATAAAAAAAAATGAAAGACGCGAACTGAGATGGAGTTTATATACTCAGATTGATCACGGCCTTGAAAAAATTTAAGGTCTTTACTTTTGCGACCAAAAATTTAATGGAGGCCACTGTGTGAAATTCACGGACGTGAAGTGAGAAGTTACGGTGGTAAAAAAGATCAAGGCAGTGAAGAATAAAAGTCAAGGTCGTGAATTACAGAAGATAGACTTTTATTAGAGATTTGTCACTCGCTTTTGTGTAATTATGCTCAAATGATTATAATTCATTCAAATGACATTATTTAATATAAATTGAATTTGAAATGACATAAATCAATATGAGTTATATCATTTTGATCTCAATTTTTAATAAATTGTCAAAATAAGCCATAAAACATATAATTCATACAATTTCATCAAATAATCATCAAAAGATGCTTAAACACATTTGAACGATAATAAATACAATAATTTTGGGTGGATTATACCTGAGTGGTATCAATCATGCCAAGTTCCCTTCGAATGTTGTAAAATTCTTCTTTTTCCAAGGGTTTGATAAATATATCCGCCAATTGATGCTTTGTGTCAACAAATTCAAGTGTAATATTCCCTTTGCTAGCATGATCTCTAAGAAAATGATGTCTAATTTCTATATGTTTAGTCCTAGAATGTTGAATGGAATTCTTAGACAAGTTTATAACACTAGTATTATCACATTTAATGGGAATGCCATGGAATGAGTAACCAAAATCTTCAAGTTGTGTTCTCATCTATAGAAGTTGAGTACAACAGCTTATAGCTGTAACATACTCGGCTTCAATGGTTGATAAAGCAACTGAATTTTGCTTTTTAGAAAACCATGAAATTAGCATACTTCCTAAAAGCTGACATGTACTACTTGTGCTTTTTTATCGGTTTTGGAACCACCATAATCTGCATCGAAGTAACCATATAAATCAAATGAAAAGCTTTTAGGATACCACAAACCTAAGTTTGGAGTATCAACAATATATCTTAGAATTCTTTTAACTCTGACAATATGTGACTCTTTAGGATTAGATTGATATCTAGCAAACATGCATACACTAAATAATATATCCAGCCTAGACGCGGTTAAATATAGCAATGAACCTATCATGCTTCTATAAAGCTTGGAATCAACGAATTTACCTTTCTCATCAACTTCCAACTTTGTTGAAGTTTCCACTGGTGTGGCTTGAGGCTTAGTGTTTTTCATCCCAAATCTTTTAATTATTCCTTAGTGTATTTTGATTGGTTAATCAAGGTACCATGCTCAAGTTGTTTAATTTGAAGTCCCAAGAAGAAATTAAGCTCTCCTATCATGCTCATTTCAAATTCACCTTTCATAGACTTAGAAAATTCTTTGCAAAGCAAATCATTAGTAGTACCAAATATAATATCATCAACATATATTTGTACAATTAAGATATCTTACTTGTTATGCTTAATGAAAAGAGTTGTGTTAACTTCACCTTTTAAAAAATCATTTTTAGCAAAAAATTACTCAACCTCTCATACTAAGCTCTAGGAGCTTGTTTCAAACTATACAAAGCTTTTATTAGTTTAAATACATGGTTTGGGAATTTTTCATTTTCAAAACCCATAGATTGTTCAACATATACTTCCTCTTGAATAAAACCATTCAAAATGCACTTTTAACATCCATTTGAAAAAGTTTAAAATTTTTGTAGCAAGCATAAGCAAGTAACATCCTAATTGCTTCTAATATAGTTACGGAAGCATAAGTTTCATCATAATCAATAACTTCTTCTTGTGAGTAGCCTTGAGTAACTAATCTTTCTTTGTTCCTTACCACAATTCCGGATTCATCCAATTTATTGTGAAACACCCATTTAGTGCCAATCACCGGATGGTCTTGTGGTCTTGGAACCATAGTCCACACTTTACTTCTTTTAAATTGATTTAGCTCTTCTTACATATCCAATACCCATTGATCATCTTAAATTGCTTTTTTGATGTTCTTTGTCTCCATTTATGCATATTCACAAGTATTGTGGACTCTTGACCTTGTCCTTACACCTTGATTGAGATCCCTGATGATTTAAGTGTCCTTCACCTCATTCCTCACTTTTGGATGTGGAGCATCAACTTGTTGTTGAGTAGGTATACTTAGCTCATCCACACTTGCATCATTTTTGTCCATTGGAGAATATTGTGCTTGAGTTTCTTGTAAGGTTAAATCTTCCATCATGTCCTTAATAGCATTTTGATGATCATCCTTATCTACACACTTAGAAGGAAATTCATCAAAAATAACATGAATGGATTCTTCAACTAAAAGTGTCATTTTGTTGAAGATCCTATAAGCCTTTGAATGACTAAAGTAACCAAGGAAAATTCCTTCATCCGATTTAGCATCAAAATTTTCAAGGTTATCCTTACCATTGTTAAGCACAAAGCATTTACAACCAAATGGATGAAAATATGCAACATTAGGCTTCCTACCCTTCCACAATTCATATGGGTTTTTTTTAAGAATTGGCCTAATCATAGCTCTATTAATGATATGACATGAAGTATTAATTGCTTCAGTCCAAAAGTATTTTGGCAAATCATTTTCACAAAGCATGGTCTTGGCCATATCTACTAATGATCTATTTCTCCTCTCAACAACACTATTTTGTTGAGGAGTCCTAGGTGCCGAAAAATTATGCTTAATGCCATATTTTTTGCAACAATTTTCAAAATTTGAATTTTCAAATTCTTTTCCATAATCACTTCTAATGCATGAAATGGTATAACCCTTTTGAGTTTGTAAAAACTTGCAAGTGGTATGAATGCATCAAAAATATCATTTTTATGTGCAAGGAATAGAACCCATGTAAACTTTGAGTAATCATCAACAATAATAAGACAATAATGTTTACCACTAAGGCTAGATGTTCTTGTTGGACCAAATAAATCTATGTAAAGCAATTGTAAAGGTCTAGAGGTTGAAACAACATTTTTAGTTTTAAAAGAACTTCTAGAGTGTTTTCCTTTTACACAAGCATCACAAATATTTTCTTTTTTAAAAACAAGTTTAGGCAAACCATTAACTAAATCTTTCTTGAAAATTTTAAAATTACATCCATACTAGTATGACATAATAATCTTCTACGCCATAAGGATGAGTCCTCATCTTTTGAAGAAAACAAGCTAAAATTTTTATTTTAAAGGTTATTTAGGTCCACCATATACATATTGCCTTGACGATAACCAAGAAATGAAATCTTGTTAGTTTTGATGTCTACTACCTCACATGCAAGAGATTCAAATATGACCCTCTATCTTCTATAACATAACTAACTCATACTCAACAAATTATGCTTCAAGTTGTCAACACACAAAACTTTAGAGATAGAGAGATCATTGTTACCAATTGAGCCAATACCAACAATCTTGCCTTTGGAATTGTCACCAAAGCTCACATTTCCACTCTTCTTGGCCTCAAGCTTGATGAATTTCTCCTTGTCTCCAGTTATATGCTTGGAGCATCCACTATCAAACACCCATTTGTATTTTTTTTGGCAAGTAAATGACCTACAACACAAGACTGTTTCATCTCTTTTCGGGTACCCATATTATTTTAAGTCCACTCATGTTAGTTTCCTTAGGAACCCACACACTATTAGGAGATGATTTTGATTCCTTTGGAATCTAAACTTTTCTAAAAGTAAATGGTCTCCCAAGTCTTTTTGGACATTTACTAGGAACATGTTCATGATATTTACAATAAGCATATTTAACTAAGTTATTTGGTTGAAAGTCCTTTTTCTAGAAAAAGCTATCATATTTCTTTTCATTGCATTCAACCTTATAGCCCAATCTGGCTTTATCAAATACTATTCTTTGTGATGAAATAATATCATCAATAGTCTTACTTCCAATGGAAAATTTTCTCAAAAGTTTCTTAGAGTCATTAAGCTCATTCTTGATCTCATCATTTTCACAAGTTAGAGTCTCAAAGGAGGTTTTCAAATCTTTAATTTGAGTCATTAGTTTTTCATTTTCAATTTTCATATCATTGCATTTTGAAGAATTCTCATGCTCAATTTTCAATTTGCATAAATTCTTTTTCAAAGATTTATTCTCCTTTGTAACAATTAAAAAATTTTCCATTAATTCATCAAAAATATTTTGTAACTTATCAAAAGTATAAGAGTTAAGAGTTACCTCATCATCTTCAAGATCATTCTCTTAAGCCATCAAGCAAAG
Source organism: Vernicia montana (assembly GCA_949750685.1). NCBI lineage: Eukaryota > Viridiplantae > Streptophyta > Magnoliopsida > Malpighiales > Euphorbiaceae > Vernicia > Vernicia montana. The sequence goes on along the minus strand of CATKHJ010080633.1, from coordinate 4,414 downwards.
CCTGGCTCTCTCTTATTCTTCATCACTGGATGATTCTTTATCACTTGAAGTGTCACTCCCACTCCAAGCTGCATATGCCTTTGTTTTCTTATTGAATCTTGTTTCTTTATTATCCTTCTTCTTCTTATGCTTGAGTAGTGGATAATATTGTCTAATGTGCCCTAATTTCTTACACTCATAGCAAATGATTTCATACTTCTTATCTTCAACTTGTTTGCCCTTTTCTTTGTTGAAATTTCTCTTATTGAATTTCTCCCTTGAAAGATATTTGTTGAACTTGCTAAAGTTTCTAGCAAGAAACATCATCTCATCTTCATCATCACTAGATGAATTTTTCTAATCTTCATGATGTTCCTTCAAAGTAATAGACTTCTGTTTCTTAGAGGTGCCTTCTTTCTCTTTCTCTCTTGATTCTTGCCTTTTGTTTTGTTTCATCTCATAGGTGATGAGATTTCCAATAAGTTCTTCAAGAGTAATTGAGGCAAGATTTTTAGATTTCTCAATTGCATCAACCTTGGAATCATATTTTTTCGATAGAGACCTCAAAAGCTTAGTGGTAAGCTCTTTTTGAGTAAAGGTCTTCTCTAGCCTTTTTAGATCATTCACAATAGTTATGAATCTCTTGTACATGTCAACTATGGTCTCTTCCTTCTTCATTGAGAAATTTTTAAAACTAGAAATAAGCATGTTTAGCTTTGAGTCTTTGACTTGATTTGTCTCCTTATGAGTCATCTTTAAAACTTCCCAAATCTCTTTGGCCATTTCACAAGCTAACACCCTATTGAATTCAGTTTGAATTCGGTTTCGTCCAAGGTACAAAACAAAAGATCAACAGCCTTGTCATTTAAGGCTAACTTCTTCTTGTCATCATTGGTGTAGTTGGATGGATCCTTTGGCTTGTCAAAATTTGCATCTATTGGAATGAATGGACCTTTTTTTTATAACTTTCCATAAGTCATAGCCTTGTGATCTTATATGGAATCTCATCCTCACTTTCCATTGATTATAGTTTGTGCCATAAAACAAGGGGGGCCTTGTGCTACATTGGCCTTCTTGGAAAGTAGACTTTGATGTTTCTGCCATAGTAATCGTTAGCTCTTAAAATCGTAGGATTTTATGAAATGCAAGAGCACAAGCTCTGATACCAAATGTGTTCCCAAGTATGGCATTTTAGGGGGGGGGGGTGGTGTTAATAGGATTATTAAAAATTCTAATGCAAATTAACACTCTATATGCAATAAATACCAATTTCAAGTAAATAAACAAAAATGAAGAGATTGAGATAGAGAAAGCTTAGCCAAGATTTATAGTGGTTCGGAGCACAATCACCTCTCTTACATCCACTTCTCCTAAATCAAACCGATTTAGGGTTCCACTAAACAACTAGGATTTCACCCAAAGCTTTACAAGTTTAGTTCTTCGGAATTTTGCCCTTTACAATAGATTTCACGGTATTTCACTCAGCACACACTCAAGATACAATAGATTTTGTATTTAAAGTCTCATAAGACTTGGGTACAAGCTAGGTTAAAGATTACAATGAAATACACTAGCTTTAAATGAAGAACACTTAAAGAAATGAAAAGATTGAGCTTAGTGTTCTAAATCAGAGTATCAAGAATTAAATATGAGAATGAAAGATTTTTGCTTAATGTAGCTCTTGATTTTCACTTGGCATAACTTGTTATCTTCATTTGAACTTTCTTGTATTTATAGGAGCAATAAATGTGACTGTTGGGCTCCTAAACCAAGTAAAAACTGCTCCCTCCACTTCTCCAACTGCTATAAAATCTTCCAAATTTTGTTTGATGTGACATGTTCACGGTGGTGACTTTTGAAGTCAAGGCCTTGACTTTTGGAGTCAAGGCGGTGACATTTGAGTCAAGGCGGTGACTTGCTTATTGAAAAAATTGCTATAGCTCTTTGTGTCTTTTACAAGGCAATGACTTTTTCTGTTAAGGCCGTGACTGTGATTCAAGGCGGTGACTTTTTCTGTCAAGGCCGTGAATCAAGATTTGAAAAATTCTTGAGGCTCCTGTCTTTTTTTCAAAGCCGTGAATCAAGAGTCAAAGCAGTGAAAAATTTTCCCTCGCAAATTTCATTATTCAAACTCATGTCTGTTAAGGGGGTGACTTTCATTCAAGGCGGTGAGTTATATAAATACCTGTCAATATATTTAAGACACAACTAACAGAAGTGGCAAATGACAAGATATTATTTATTTTTACATTAAACTCACATATTCAATAAATTTAGGCTTAATTAAATAAAGTTTTGGAATCATCAAAATATAAAGGAGACAATAGAGGCCATTAAAGTACTTCTAGTCTGACTATCGCGAACATGTTTCTGGCCCTTTGTGGATGGACCTTGCATTGCTTTCTAATAGGACATTAGGGGATAAACGCCAAGGGAGGAGCCTAAGATAGAGAAATGAGTCGCCACCTAGTTTTTAAAAACCTAGGAAAATGGTGACTAGGATCCTAGCTTATTACCTAATCACCTTAAATAGAGATTCTAGGTAAGGAATTTAGGTACGATCCTGAGAAGGTGTTAGGCACCCAGGTCGCCTAGCTATGAAGCTGGCTTCCACCGTTTGATCTCGTTAATGTATGCTTTCATCAGGTTATTTAGGCTTTATTACATGACAATTTATTGCACAACATCGATCAATCCATTACATATGGTGCGTTATTAAACATTACAATCATGCCTCAATCAATTAGCCACATTAGTGCTTTGGATTTTTCGGGTTATCATGCTTTAGCCTTTTGGTGGATTTCTATACATGCATCATGCCATCCTCCTTCATTTGGGAGCCTTAAACAAGCCAAGTTGCTATCAATTTTATTCAACAAAAAACATGCTAGCATAGAACACATAAGGGAAAGTAAAAGTGCAATCAATTCCTAATCATGCATGCTAGTTGGTTAATTCAAATTATTTACCTAAGGTTCAACATCCAATTCTAAATGATGGATTCATTTTAAGGTTCAATTACATACATAAAACCTTTAATTACCAAGTTGCATGTTAGGTGATCCAATTCAATTCCTAAGTTTAAATTAAACTAAAAATTAAAGGGGAGAGGGGAAATTAAATAAAGACCTTATTACAAGCCCAAAAATAATTAAAATAAAAATAAACTAACCTACTGGACCTAAACTAAAAATCTTAAAGCTACCCTAGAGCCCCTGGGAAACCCTCAAAAAATATACAAAATACAATAAAGCTTAGAAAAAGCTTGATCTGCTGGTCCGAGGCTAGGGACGCATGGGAGGCCATGCGTCTGTCCCTAGGACGCATAGTGCCCCATACGTCTGCTGCTTGGCAAGTCCATCTCTACTCTTACAAAATCTCACTTCTGATCAGTTTCTGGTAGATCTTTGGTTTACTCCATGGTCTCCTGGTGCCAAATAACAATGGGATGCTAAAAACTTACACAGAAAGCTCAAAGAAGAATTAAACCAAACTAAATAGGAAACTAAAGATGTAACAATGAACTACTTGAAGAATAGAGACGAGCAAGGGGTCGTGCGTCCTTTGCGAGGATGCATGGGGGGCATTTTACTAATATATGCAAAATGTAGAAAATATTTACCTATATATGCCGATTTTCAAAATATTTTCAAAAATATGCCATTTTTTGGTCAGAGGACTTACAATCCGGTATTCAAACACCCGGAATTTTATTTATTTTAATCTGGTTCTATGACTTCCGGATTTCAGTGACACATAAGCACAAATCCGGGAGTCAAAGAACCGGATTTGTGGTTAATGTTACAGTTGGCAGGTGCATCTCTTAATCCGGTACTTTGAGTACCGGATTAAGAGTTTGGGTAGAGTGATGGACTGATGGGACTCTGCATGCAGACGCATGCAGAGTCATTTCGGCACTTATAGTGTCGGATTTGTGTCAACCGTTGGATCATAACGGATCCAACGGCTAGGGACAAAGCAGACGTAATTTAAATTAACAGCCAGCTTCTTCATTCTCCTCATTCCTCAATCCTCAGCCAGCTTCTTCACTCTCAAGCTCTCCCACCTTTTCATTAAACTCGTTTTCTATCCTCATAATTTTTTTTTTTTCATTAAAATCATTATAATTTTGGAAGAAATAGTATTTCAAAAAAAATAAGGTATTTTATTCTACATGTTAATTTTAATTTTAAAAATAATTTATACTAACTTTTATTTTTATTTTTTCTAACTTTTATTTTTATTTTTTCAGGTGATATTTTTCATTTTTGAATATATAATCATCAAAAGAGGTATTTTTTTTTTAATTATTATGTTAAATAAATTATTTAATTTTTATATTAGTTTTTCACCATATTTGTAATAATTATTTTTTTTTGCATATTTGTTAAATTTTTGTAAAATAATAATAATATCAAAAATAATATTTAGTTTG
>CATKHJ010080607.1:0-10841 GCA_949750685.1 Vernicia montana | reverse complement strand
TGTGTGCCTAGAATCTGTTCCTGAAATGAATTATGATGCTCTTTCAAGCACACCGCGTGGAGAGGTTTGTGTAAGAGGGAGTACCGTCTTTTCAGGTTACTACAAACGAGAAGACCTCACCAAGGAGGTCTTGATTGATGGCTGGTTCCACACAGGTTTGCCTATAGTAGTCATTTGTGAAATTTTCGGTTCTTTATTCATTCTTTTCTTAGCTTACTATGTTCATAATGATCTCTGTATCAGGAGATATTGGTGAGTGGCAACCAGACGGGAGCTTGAAAATTATTGACCGCAAGAAAAATATTTTTAAACTTTCACAAGGAGAATATGTTGCTGTTGAAAACATAGAGAATACTTTTGGTCTTTGTTCTGCAGTTGATGCGGTATGCCTTTTTGATGCTTTGGATATATTTATTGTGTGTATGTGACTGATTTTGGGTGCTTCTTGTCTTTAATCCCACTGCATATGTCTCAATTTATTGTATGCTAGTATATTTAATTTTACCAAACTATAGCTGACCTTATAGCTTGCGTCTTCCTACACTGTTGTGCACTGGCTTTAGCCTGTTGTCCATGTACATCCAATATATGAATGAAAGGCACATGGAATTTCAAAGATGTTTTTATTATTTGACCACTTCTAGTAAACTACATACAGCAGTTACTGATTGTCAATCCTATATTATTGGTGACAATCTAATTAATAAATTCTTTTTTCCTATTTCATCCAGTTTATCTTCTGGAATATATAGTTTATTGTCTGCTTGAAATATGAATAGGTCCGTATCTTATATAATCATCCTATTTGTCAATTTCAGATATGGGTTTATGGGAATAGTTTTGAATCGTTCTTGGTTGCTGTTGTTAACCCCAATAAGCAAGCTCTTGAAAATTGGGCAGAAGATAATGACTTCAATGGGGACTACAAATCCCTTTGTAAAAATCCAAAGGCAAAAGAATTCGTACTTGGAGAGCTCGCAAAGACTGCCAAAGAAAATAAGGTTCCTGCTCACTTTTAGCACTTAAAATTAATTGTCAATTGCCATGGAAAAATTTTGAGACTCTTACAAAACTAAATCAAACAGGTTGTGATCCTAACCGTTACTTTTGGCAGCTGAAAGGTTTTGAATTTATAAAAGTTGTTCACCTCGATCCTGAGCCATTTGACATAGAACGTAACCTCCTCACTCCAACATATAAGAAACAGAGGCCTCAGTTGCTCAAATACTATCAGGTAGCTCCACTTTGTTTTTCTAGGGATATTAAATAAAAGCCTTTTCTATTTCTCTAATATATATGATGCTAACTTCCACATAAAATTATTGACTGCTTTTGGAATGGAAATGCATCCAAAAACCATTTTGTGTGTTCACGCATGTTTATGGCCTAATCAGATGCTTAGTGGTAGAATTCCTTCCATAGCTAAGTTTTACAGCACCATAGACATTTATGTTTTTTTCAGCATGTAGCCACCACATGTTTATGTGTCGACCTTTAACCATAGGCAAACTCTAGGAAAAATGTTGTCTTTGCAAGAATGCAGCAGAATGAATGGAATAACTTCTATTAAGATGTATTGACCTTTAAAAGCTTTGGGAATTGGCCCATTTGTCATGCCAGAAATTCTGGCTGGTCACAGAGTTGATTGAAAATAAATTATTTGTACTTCAATCATACACTATGAATAGAATAGAGAACAAATGAGAATCTAAACCAATCACTCCTTTCAGGCACGGTTACCTCTGTTAAATTTAGCAAATTGGGAGTCAAACAACATAATTGAACTGTGCTTATGTTTCCTGTACATTGTATTCTCAGTATTCCAAGAACTAAATATCATTATTATTGCTTCAAAAAGATGCTATGCACACACTGCCGCGGCCAATGTCCGAATATTAAACATTAATGGAAAAGAAACTAGTATATTGATCAATGACTGGACTGACACTTGACATAAGTGTAGTCATGACTTAGTAGCACTGTGCACAACCAGTTAAACTTCATATGCTGATTCCAAATGGAATGCCCAACCCAACCAAAAACAATATAAAGAGTCAAGTAGCAAGCCAAACAAAAAAACAAATGGGAAATAATAATAATCTTGCCTAAAAAAATAATTGAAGTATATATTTGTCTGCATTCTCATAGTTTAGTTTTTGTCTGCACATTGTTCTTTAGTGTAAGGCCTTGTTTGTAAGGTTATATATATATATATTTTTCTTTTGTTGGTTTATATGCAATAGCTTATATGCAGATACAGTACTGAGTCTACTGACCCAAAAAATTCTGAGCGCAGGAAATTATTGACAACATGTACAAAGGTGTGAGCAAGGCCAGTGCTTAGAGGAGGATTTCAATGGCTCTGCTGCTCAACAATGGCTGACTACTCGTTGCATTTTTGTCTATTATTTTTTCTCCTTAGTGACTGTACATAATGTTATTCATAGACACTACAATTTGGGGACCAAAGAGTGGCGTCTTTGAAAGGCCATTGCAAATGACAGAAAGAAGTTTCCTGTAAATGGAGTTTATACAAACTTCAAAAATATTTTTCTAGTACTTGTTTGGCAATAAATCAATGTTACCAGATATTTTCAATTAGAATTGGGATTATGCTACGTAGAAGGATGTTCATTTAAAAGGATTGGGATTAGTATTAAACATGATTGAATTATGTTAGTTTTATCCAAACTATTAAATTTTAGTAGAATAAAGAGCATAATCTGCTGTATTAAGAAGAAGATGCAGTGCTTGAAGAAAATAATGGAATGGAGCAATGAAAAACTAAGCCTGTGTCCTGTACCTAGACAGAAGACTTCTCTTCCTCACTGATTGCTGGAGCAAGATCGGATGCCCCTTTTTCAGTATCTCTTGTATTATTTCTAAGAGCTTGTCTCAGCCCCAAGACAATGAATAAGTTGGTTAGAGTGATAAGTGACTCAGTGCAACCCACCCACCCCACCACCCCACTCCACCACAATGGAACCAATCCACATTAGACAAGGAGGTCCCATATTGCACCTTTGCTGTCTCAACCACATGAATGTCGAGCCTCAGTAGAATGTTAGTAATTCATAGTAAACACGATTAACATTCAAAGTAAATCTTGCTCAATGGGAAAAGTTACCATAAATTCCGGCTGGGACTGCTCAAAGGATTTGCTAGCATTGAGGACCATCAGGAACAAAAGTATATTAGAACAAAGCTGCAGACAGCGAAAGGCATCCAACAAAATGCATGGAAATGCAATAAGAATTATATAGCCAAACAAATTTGATGCATAAATGAAGAGTGGGTCAAAAAATCATACAGCATTTTAAATTAATTCTTAAGTTTCAATTCTGTTATATTGCAGCATGTCACTTGTTCCTTTTGGTTTATCAAATTTGCTCTGTCCTCCTCTCTAACTGACAAAGAGATTGATGCTAAGCAGCTAAGCTACCTCTTACTGACTCATGGTGGTCTAGAAACAAACAATCAGGAACAACAACAACAACAACAAAAAAAAATGGAGGGATCAATTTAGAACTAGAGAATAGGACTACTATTTTATCAAAGACCAGTAACCCCATAAGATATCAAACTTCACCCAAAACCAACTACACACTAACCACAACCCCTGACCATTTATCAAACTTCTCTGAATTGGATCAACTAGATGAATTCTTTTGTGCAACTATGATACAATGATATATAAAACTGAGCCCCAAACAAACATCTACAGTAAAATCTCTGGTAAGTATATTCCCAGTTGCAAATGGATAGAACATAATACTAAACAAATACAAAAGCTAGAAAAGAACATGAAGAAGGAGTTTCTGTCTACCAGGCTAATAGTCCACCTACCAATACCATCTAGCTCTCAGTTGTCAGAGAATCTTACATCATCCACAAAAACATTTAAATGTTTCGCCTTTGTTAATTTGTAAAACTAATCCTACAATTTCCACTAAATTCCAATCTCAAAATTTCATCCTATCCATAAAATTCAGCACCATTTTAATCGTTTAAGCACCAAAAACAACATAAAATGAATATTTAACAAAAAAGAATAAAAGAAAGACAAAGAAACTCACTAGTAGCTCCCAAAAAGGCAAGCAAGAAGTAGAATCCAAAGAGAGTGAGCTTAGGAGCAGACTTGGAAGTTGGATTTGGTAATGAAGTACAAGAAACCAATGTAAGGGAACAGAGAAATGGAAAAGAGCTGCGAAGCAATGCTCTGTGAATCAATGGTGGGTGCCCCTGGATCAACTGGAAGCAACGATGCTGCGATGCACCACATACAATCCCTTCTCTCTTCTGTCCATTAACTCTTGCTTCTTTCAAGAACCTGAAATCTTTGCCTACTTTACATGGTTCTTTCTGGAGATTTTGCCAAAAAGAAGAAGAAAAAGGAAACAGGGACTATATAACTGGGTACTTTGCATAGAGGTTGCAAACAAGATCGCCTTTAGAAAAAGCTTGTGGATTAGGAGTTGCGACACCGGTGAGGGAGATGTGGAGTATCTAGTTTTGTCTGTGAACCAACAGAGAATTAGCTGTTTATCTGGGCCATTCTTCAAGTCCACATTATAAAGATCTTGGGCTTGTGGGTTAAGGCAGGTTAACAATAAGTCCCACTTTATGGGCTAATATTACCTGGATCGTCGAAACCGATGGCCCAATAAATAAAGATCTTTGAGTGATTTAATTTAGAGGAAATTACATTAAATATAATTTTTTTAATTTTATTTTAAAAAATATCTTTTTATTTTTTTAGATTTTTAAATATATATATATATATATTTATGATATACTTTTAAAATTGAGATATTTTTAAAATATAAAATTTAATAAGTTGAATTTTTGAGAAAAAAAAAAGGACATATATGAGAATATTTTATCTTTTTTTAGTATTTATGTAAAAATCCATTTAATTAAGTCATTATTCATTGTTATTTTTTATAGAGATTTTTACACAAACACTTAAAAAATATAAAATATTCTTATATATGTTTTCTCTTCTTTTTCTTTTCAAAAATAAAATTTATTAAATTTTCTATTTTAAAAATGCCCCACTTTTAAAGATATATCATAAGTATAAAAAAAAAATAAATAAATAAAAAGACATTTTTGAAAACTTAAAATGACAAAAGGATATTTTTGAAAAAAAATTAAAAAAATTATATTTGGTGTAATTTTCTTTTTTTCATATTAGATCGTGTAACGATTTAGGGATTAAGTATAACATAAAAATATATTACATCAGAACCAAACATATAAATAACATATTTCTAACTCGATTTATAATTTCAAAAAAAAATAAATTTACTTGTGAACCAAATTAGCAATTATAATTATAATTATATCATTTTTTTTTTTGGAGGAAAATTATAATTCTATCATTTATAAAAGATGGATAATAACTCTTTTACAATCAAAATATGTATTATAATACTGTCTGAATATCAAAAAATTTAATTTTCTTTCAATAATTATAAAATGAAATTTTATAAAATAAAATATGTATGATGAATCAGTCGAGCCTTGAATTTTTAATAAACAAAAAAATCTGAATAAAATCGACGCGAAATATATCATAAGAGAGAATGATAATGATAAGCTGGCCAAACGATCATATCAATATGTTGAGTATGCCTAGTAATTTATAATCCCAAAATGGATTTTAATGCCTAAATTATTGGAAAAGATATATGGATTTCTGGGTTGTAGAATAATTAATTAAGAGGATACATCACACCAATTGAGGAAAACAATTTTAATTTTTGATGCTTTGTTGTCTTTGACGTCTCATACAGTACAAAGCCTATTTCTAGGTCGTGCTTCGCAGTTGTATAATTTGGGTATTAATTACAATTTTAGAACATCAAGTTTGCAACATTTTAATAATATTATAACTAACAGTCAAAATTCTAGAACTAGAATCATAGCTATTCGTTTTATATATATATTTTAAAATAAATTATTTTGTGGACTTATATATTTTCCTTGTATAATTATAAATATTAAGTTATGCAAATCAAGTATAATAATACTCTCATATGTTTTAGGGTATATATTCCTAAATCAAATGAAAATAATGTTTATTTTATATGCAAATATGAATTTTATTAATAAAATTTACTTGCAAATAAATTCTCCTATTTGATATTAATTATTAATAAAATTGGTTAATTTTAATCTTTATTTTTTTTAGGGATTCTTTGCAAATTTTGTAAAATTTTATAGGATTATTTTATACTCAAATTAATATATAATAGATGCAAATCTCAGAAATAATGCATTTCACTTTTATTTAATAATTTCTCACTAATATTACTTTTACCAACATGAAAAAATAATTAGAAATAACCATCCATTGGTTGTAAGTTCATACACTTGTCAGAATTCAACTTAAAAAAAAAAAAAAAAAAAAAAAGGAAAGGGTTCACAATTATGTAAAATATAATATAAAAATAATCAATTGCTAATTGAAAAATTATTCTGAAAATACTAGGCTAATTTATTATGATTAGCCTAATTAACAAATAACTAATTTTAACCAAAAACAAATCAATACATAAAATCAAAATGTATAAACTTAAACTTCACCATCATAAGGAAATGAAGTGGAATCTAGCCATTCATCCCCATTGATGAAATTTGGTACACTAAAATCATAAGCATCATCATCTTCCATTACATGGTAACCTGACCATTTAACTCTATTATCTGTTAAAGAACCAGCTCCATTATTATTATACTCTCCATAATACAAAGAATCTGTATCTTGATCACCTTCATTAGACCATTCAATCCACCCAGCTTCATCAATATAACCATCAATAAAAGAATCAAGAATTACTGTCCTAGAGTACACTTTCCATGGCCGTCCTAAATAACTTTTAACGCTTTTACTAGTAAAAGCTTCGAATTGATCTTTAGTGGCCACAATAGAACAATTCTGTATTGAAATTCCAGTGTCCTCATCGGAGCTATCACGAGACTGGGCGGTGATGACGGTGAATTGGCCTTGCATTGGCTTTCTAGTGATAATGTTACATCCTTGGAATATTGCAGCTGCATTACCAAATATGTAATCTACAGTCCCTGAAATAGTACATTCTCTATAAAATTGTCGAAATGAATGTGTATATAATGTGTCTTGATACCCATTAATTGTACATCTATATAAAGCTACTAGATCTGCATTTACACGAAGAGCTACTGCTTGATGCTTCTCTGGTCCTGCCGTATTTTCAATCGTGATGTCCCTGGCTAGAAACCCTTCACCGGACACTGCTGCATTGACGGATTTAGGATTTTAGATAAAAAGGTAAAAAAACAAAAAAACATATAATCAATAAAAACATTTATTTTATCAAACTTTTTATATATATACTGTGTATGAGGAAAATTTTTTATTGTTTACAATTATTTTTTATTAATTTTCATATTCTGAGTGCTGCAAATTAACCTTTGTTATTAATTATATCAAATACATTTTGAAAAATATGTAATAAAACTCTCGGTTAATAATTGTTCATTTGATTAACATATGACTAGGTAGAGTTTAGGATCAATATTAACACATGTAACTTTTTCAAGAATCAAATTAGGAGCTAGCAGTTTGACGCATCAATAGCTGATAATTAAAAATATAAATTTTTAGCGTTTTAATTATATAAGTTTGAAACGGATCAGTCCACGTTCCGGTTGGTAAGATATGCACTTATGCAGTCTGGGACTTTTGAACAGTGTTCATTATATACTAGTTTCTAAATAAGAATTCTATCTAGTGACAAAAAGAAAAATTATAATTTTGAACCTTTATCCATTGAATTACTATTATAATTAATGGGTTTATCAAATATTAGTAGCTGACTCTAAACTGCCCTTCATCTAAGGTGCCTAAGGGATTTGCATAGATAAATGTATAACAATTGATCCATAAAAAAGGGCTGAAGATGCTTACCAAGAGTTGCAGAACCGAAAGTAGTCCAACCATCACCTACGCTTCTGCTACCAGTAATGAAAGTGACATCGCTTCCATCTCCAAGCAGAACAATATTAGGCTTATTTTTTGGGATTTCTACATTCTCATTATACAGACCTTGTTTCACATAAATAAATATTCTATAATCACTGTTATTTGGAGCAAACTTTATAGCATCAGTGATAGTACTGAAATTCCCACTTCCATCTGCAGCTACTGTAATCACTTCACTAGAATCATCATCATAATCATCATCATTACTCTGCAAAATCCTACGATCTTTCTTCGATACCCAACGTGGAAATCCTAGAAGCCGGCGATTTTTTCGACCCTTTTTAGGAATTACTGGCTTAGGGAGAATTGAAAGTGAATTACTAACATGCTTATAAGTATTAGTCAAAGCATCCACAAGAACAGGCTTCAATGGACCAGAAGCAGAGTCTAGTCCTTCCAAACAAGTGTTCTTGTTTGTAAGAGCTGCACTAAGGTAAGTTCTTGCATCAGATAGCTTACGAGAATCACTTTCTTGAATTCCTGAAACTGAAATTCTTTTTAAAGAAGACAATGTGATTTGGTGAAGTTCTTGGCAATCTTGAATTGTCCCTCTCTGTTTTTCAATTATATTATTTGATTCACCAGCATTCAACAATGTTTTAGTTAGCTTTTCAAGATCGGATATTGCAAATTGCAGGGTTTGAAGAAGATAAGTAATTAGATTAGTATCAATTTTTATAGAGAAAGAGAGCTTTAAAGAATCAAAACAGACTTCTGGGTATGCTCTGTTTTTGCAAAAATTTCTAAGTGAAGAAAGATTAGTATCAAGAGAAGTAATAGAGGATGTGTTATTAAGAGCAGATGTAGAAGCAAAAAAGAAGATTAAAGAAAGTAGAAAGAGGATATTTGGTATAGAGAAAGCCATTAGAGAATTTTAATTTCGCTTAATTAAGAGTTGGAGACAAGGCTAACATATATATAAGTTGTAATTTGCATGTGTGGTTATTGAATTTTGGATTAATTTAATGACATTACATGGTGTTTTGTGATAATAACATAGTACTATATATTATATACATACACATGTTAAAATTAATTAATATTCTAAAAGAAAGAATGATTTTTCAGGACGTGTTAATTAATTAATATTTTCTTTTTTTTTTGTATACATTTGATAAATATTTCGAAGTATTGGATAACATGTTTATATAGTTGTTAATTTCTCTAATTTATAACAAGTGTATATAATATAAACAAGATCATTTGGCAAAACAAATAAAATTAATAATAATAATAATAATATATACAAGATAAATGGCTGACTACACTCTGTCAGCTATATATTATTAAAACATATCTTTCCATTCACAAATTCAATGGCAAGAATTAGCCAATTTTCAAACTTTTCCAAACTGAGATCTCGATAATATGGTATCAACTTATGTTGCCATTTTAATATGTTTTTAATAGTTAATGGTTGGTCATATTAATGCATAAAATTAATTAATTAATTCTTACAGGTTGTTATCAGTAATTAAAAACTAGAGCATGAGAGGCATCAACAGCTGACTAATTAAACCCTAACTACATATTTTAATTAAAGCAACAATTGGCATATCTTTGATCAGCTAGCTAGCTAGTCTAAATATATATACATATATTATTCTGAATGATTTTGCATATCCCATGCTTCATGTATGGATTTTGATTCTTTGATGGTAGATCAGATTATCATTTCGAGGTTTGGCCTAATTGGTAATTACATTCTCATATTTTTATTTTTATTTTTATTATATGATCCTATTCCTAGCTATTAGCTAAGCATTTAACCAATAAAAGAGAAATTTCACATTATTATCACCAAACAATTAAACCCATTGATATATAAAAGATTATATATAACAATTAGTACAAAAAATGTTAGTAAACTAAGGAATAATTATAAAGTTGGTGTTTGAATTTAATCAAATTTTCTATTTCAGTATATTAATTTTGATTTTTATCAATCAAGTGTAAAAGTAGATAGACTTTTTACAATTAAATGTATTTTACCGGAATTTCTAACCAAAATATTTAATGAATTATTTTACCCAAAATTTTAATTTATTATAATTAATTATATTTAATGAGTATATATATGCTTATCAGCTTAAATCGGACCTAATTCTTTTGATTAAGCTATACATTAGTGTTGCGTGGGTAATTACCAACTAAGGATAATCTGATTACTAAAAGATTTGAAATCGATGTTTGGTGTCCTGTATGTGGAAACGAAGAGGAAACAATTGCTCATATTTTCTTATTTTGCCCTTTTGCTAGAGATTGTTGGTTGTCCTCTCCAGTTGGGGTTCTGTTTTCTAGTATTGTTTCGTTTGTAGGTTGGTTTTCAAATATGTTACTTCATTCTCCAAGTAATGATTTGCTTTTGCTTTGTATATGATCATTTGGGGTTTGTGGAAGCACATAAATGAGGTTCTTTGGCAGCAGAAAAATAAATCTCCAACTCAACTATTATCCTTTGTTAGTTCTTATTTAATTCAATGACAGTTAGCTCAAGTAACTCCAACAAAAATCTCCTCCAGCAATGCTATTGATGGGTCTGTGGTATGGCAAAAACCAAGGTATGGGTGGCTTAAATGTAACGTCAATGCATCTGTTCCTACTAATTCAGATTATTGTGGGGCAGGTTATATTGTTAGAGATGAATGTGGTGCATGTGTAGCAGCAAAAATGCATGATTTTCTGGAGTTTTTGATCCTAAACTAGCAGAAGCTTCGAGAGGCTTTAAGTTGATTGAAGGTTAAGGGTTTTAGGCAAGTTATAATAGAGAGTGATTCTCTTATTTTGGTGCAATCTTTGCGTGGTTCATATA